>CAJHQP010001004.1:0-137391 GCA_905132765.1 Moricandia arvensis
ACCCACCCGGAGATCACTTGCCTGAAAACTTAATATCTAGCTATTTATTTTAATTCGTGTACTTATCATCAATAATTATTACTGTATTTATTTACGTGCTTAATTCAATCTATTAAGCTTAAATCGTGACTGTATTGAGTTTATTATGTGCCACGCTCGGTTGTAGATTCGATCCCCATAAATACTACTTCTTTAACACCCTTGGCAAGAGTAGTTCTTACGGTTTATTTGAATAGAGTTTGGCATTGAATAAATAAAAACCTACACCCAAAAAATATCTCTACGCATGCCACACAAGAAATAGGCATACAGAACGAAAACTTGTATAACTAATACTTTTCAGTTAATTCGCTTAAAACCAACCTTTAGCTGCGAGACGTCGCAATATCGAAGACCGGATCTTTTTGAATAAAAATATCTTCCTAGATGAAAGTTCTATTGGGAACTCAAACGTCATACACATAAAATCTTATCAAAACACACATCCTTTGCGAGGCTCAAAATCAAACGTAATACATACGACTTCTGGTTTTCTTGTGAACAACAACAACTCTAACGTCTAAACAGACTTAGCTCCCCCCCCCCCATAGAAATAGCTCTCAAACATCCGCACAAGGATAATAGCGTGCTTATAAGGATATGATAATTTATGGTCAGCAACTTTTTCCGCGACTTCGAATTGTCTTTGGAGAGATGATCGGTGTCCGATCAGCCTGGCAAGTCATATAAGCTCGAAAATTCTTTTCGCAGGCTTCATATTTAAGAGGAACCAGAGTTGAAACGCGATGGTTACAGCGTAAGTAAAAACAGTCATCACAAATCCTAAAACGGATAGTAGGCCTAGTCTTGCTTATACCCACAACAACTAGTCTCAAACATGCTTCAAGTCATAGTATCCAACAACCCGGTATGAGATTCCAAAACATGCTTCTCGAACAAAGCCTTTCATATATTCTCCTCTTAACAAACCAACGACATTCACGATCCACTGAGCGTCTCCGGAAATGATATGACAACTCACACTCTTTCTCCTATTTCAACTTATGGCTATCATACGTGTTTAAAAGAGATAACCCATGATTTCATAAATCTGAACAAACAGCCTACAAAGACTAGTTTTAAGTCAACACAGGTTACGATCATGAATGCTATCCAGAAGCAAGCGTGTCCGCACAACACTTAATTGGGCTAAAGGTTCCATTGGAAACTGGACGTATAGAATTTAACTCCACGACTATGAAAGGTTGTTTACCTTAAACAAGGGTATGTAGGCAGTTCATAAGGCATAAAGAATATCTATTCCACGTATGCAAGATCGGAAAACGTTCTTGGGGAAGGTTTTTGTGATAATGAGTAGTATTCACGAAAATAATATTTCGTAAAATAACTTTCGGAAAAACATTTACCAGAAAATTCTCGTAAAAGCTCTGCATAAGTCTCATCGCCTGTGGGAGAACAAGACACCACCATGTCTCGTTTCGCCAATGGTAACAGTCGATTTCCGTAACTCAGAGGAAACTTAAGAAACCCAACCTTTCTGAGGTCCTCGGACTATAGGAGGATCCTTATTTAGATCATGCGTATGAGCGTTTAACAAAGGTAAAACAGCCTAGCGCAAAAAGCTGTTGCGAGTTCCCTAGTTCTAGACCTAAACATTAAAACCTTAAATTGAGCTCGTAGCTCGATAATAGGAAACGAAAATTGCTATATTTCTCTAAGTAATTAAGTCTTTTCTGAGATTTATGTGTGTGTGTGTGCTCGCTTTGTCTCTCTTATATAATCCTCCGAGGTTGGTCTTATTTTTTTTTCTGACCGATTCGAGTGTATTTTTGGATAATTCCTTAGTCTCTCGATATTCCATGATTATGTGGAATTATTTAACTTTTATCTTATTGTCCATGTTATCTTCTGTGGATAGTAGGTGATCAGAAATCACGGCTCTTTCTCCTTACCATATATATCGTCGAATGGGTGCCATTGTTGCGTTTTAGACCTTTTCGGGGCGATTTACGACTTACGCGTGTTTTTACGAGATTTCCTTTACGTAGAATCAAATCTTTTCATATCAATTTTAGTTTCCGTAATCTATTTGGTTTCGGCGCAATATATATAAACCGTTTGTAATATTGTATAAGGTAGCAATAATGTTCAGTTAACACCATTATCGATTTATAGGATTAATTCAAGTTCTATGTAGATATTGTTCTTGCTATTGGGTTCATCGTCAGTATTCCCGATTACGTAATGATTCCATATCGAGAAAAAATAATACAAGAGTCAGTTTGGTAAAGACTCGAAAGTAAGGCTTTGAGGTGTTACGAGACGTTAGAGTACTATGAATGTGGACAGTCGCCTGATGGCAATGAGAGGAATTGGCGTGTCATCCTAGTTGGCAATGAGTGGATGAGAGTGGTTGTGTGAGCTATGGGCGACGACGAGATAGAGAGTGATCGCCGAGGGTGATGTGAGAGTCAGATGATCGGGATCGCAAGGGTGACGAGCGAGTGTGAGCTGGGTCTCCACCACGGCGGACGAGTAGAGTGAGACATGGTCTATTCTGTGGCCTTATGAAGAGCATCCTGGACTCACTTGCGCTATTATGTTTCTACGATTTTGTAGGAGCTTTCATGCTTTTCTTCCATGATGATTTTAATCTGTGGCTTTATCGAGAGCATACTAGATCGTGCACGGCCGTTTTGAGAGTTCTGTATTTTCTTAATTTGGACGTGTATCGGAGCGATTTTTATGAGCGTGTTTGATAGCCACTTTATCGCTGATTCCGCTGACACTCATGACATGATGATTTTGAACTCGATTCATGAAGTCGCAGAGAGATTCCGTCTTCCTTTGGTGCTAAGCCCAAAGGGTGACGTGCACGGTTTGTTTATCCATGTACATGGAATATTTCTCTGAGCAACTCCAAGCAGCGAGTTGGCAAAAACTTCTGATGGAGTTCTTTTTTAGGAGAGAAACACACTCGAGTGCTTCTCCTTGGATATTTTCGAGGAGAGTGGCAGTAGCACGCATCTCTCTTAATATTTTTACCTAAGTTATCCTAGCCATCACTGCGATCGGGAAGGTTTGCAGTTGCTCTACTGGATCATTGTTCGCGTCATAGACACCGGAATGTTGATCGTTCCATGATCCAAGATTTTCATCTCGATGATACCAGCAGTGAACAGAATTTTTCAGAGCTTCAATCAAGGAGCCTGTCAATATCTGGTTGGTGGCTTGGTGAATTTTTAGATTTCACCAGCTTTCAATTCCGCGACTGTTTTTGCGATATACTCGCGGAGATCGCGCATGTCGTTGAGATTGTTGCAAACTTTTTTCGCGGTTTGTCGGCGTTTGCTGTGAGCAACTCAAGCCTGTTCTTCGGCTAACTTTTCATGTTCCCACCCAAAAGATATTCTCTTCTCCCGTAATAATAGGTATATCGAATGGAGAGTTCTCCAAGTTTTCGAGGCTTCTCATCCTCCTCGGATGCATGTCACGCATCCTGCCCGAATGGTGGGACTGATCTCTGGTTCCCAAGTTGACCTGTTCAACTTCATCAGCTCCTGGTTCTTGATCCAAGAGGTTGGAAATTGTCCACTTTCAGCTGTGTCTCGTCAGGAATTTGGTTAGTTTGGATTTTGATTAGACGGAACGTTCTGTGTGTTGGTGGGCCTGTCGCGCGGAGTCGTAAAGTCGAGTCTTCTTCCGCAGATTCTAGTAATTACAAACGCAGAAATAATGCCCCTGGTTCTGCTGTTAGGGTGTCAACGTGTTTAGCAAGAGAACTTGTGATCATATGTTGTTAGGTCGAGTTCTTCTGGAGAGTCGAGAACATATTTTTAATCTCCTCGAACTCTGCGGTATTTGCGTTTGTGTTAACCGCAGATATGTTCGCTGCTTGAGTGCTTTCAGAATTGCCCCGAGAGTCTTGTAGCCATATCTTACCAAGTTTTTTCGTGGCTGCGAGTTCAGACTTGATCCTTAACGCCTGCCCCCTCCGTCTAGCGCCAAACTGTTGGAACCAAAATTTGCACCATCGATTTCCGTAACTGGAAGAAAGTTAAAAACCCTAACTTTCCTTTAGGTTCCAGATTTCTGCTTAGCCAGACAATAAGTGATCAAAATTGTAACACCCAATGTAGAGTAATCGAAATAAGAGAATAGCAAAAAATCGTTTAAAACATGTAAAATCTTCGCCGCAAGAGCTGCTGCCGAGTTCCCTAGTTCTAACAACCTAAAGCCTTAAAACATAGTTGAGTCACAGCTCGATAACAAGAAATGAAAATATTCTAATATTTCTCTAAGTGGTAAATCTTATTCTGAGTATTTCTGTGTGTGTGCCTCCCCTCTCCTTGGTCTCATATATATACCTCAAAGGTCGGTCGTCTTTCTTTTTCTGCGTCCAAACATGGGAAACTCGTCGTAAGGACGAGTTGGCACGCGGAAACTAAAGAAGCTTAAGCCAAGATATATGGGTCCAATATCCCTATTGTAGAGCGGATTGGAGCTGTGGCTTATAGATTGCAGTTATTCAGCAGAGCTATCAGATTTCCACAATGTGTTTCACGTGTAAGTGTTGAGAAAATTCGTGAGAGAGCCAGAGCTTATTTTGCAGCAGCCACCCGGTGAATCTGGGTAAAAATTTGTTGAACCCATCCAACTTGTTCAGATTTTGGATCGACAAGTAAAAGCGGTTCAGGGAATGATGACCATGTTGGTTAAGGTTCGCTGGGAGAAGAGATGGAATTGAGGAGGAGACATGGGAGGCAGAATCTCAGATGAGGGCCGATTACCCAGAACTTTTTCAGGATGATATTGGACACGTCCGGACCATGAGCTGGATTCAGAGTCGAATCCTTTATTAGTGGGGGAGAATTGTAATGACCCAAATTTGGGTCCATCTGTTTCGGCCCAACAAGGCCCGTTTGAGCAGCAGGAAACCCTAAGGTGATTCCCACTATATAAACCTTTATAACTCATCCCTTTTTCTCCAGAAACCCAAAAACTTAAACGTTGCAGAGGCTGAGCCGTCAAGCAGATCAGAGACCGTACCATTGCCGTCGCCGTTGATCGAGACTCGATCCACTACCCCATCACCGCCGACCACCGTAGGTAACGTCTTTGGCCACAGTTTCATAAGGTTTTATTTCGGCCGTTTAGTAAATCAAAATAAGAGAATAGGGGAAACTCTACCTCAAAGGACAAGGCCAACTCGCCGTAAGGACGTGTTGGCAAGACAGGACACGACCAACTCGCCGAACGGGCGAGTTACATGGCACGAGCAATTTGACTCACTTGTTCGGCAAGTCCGGATCAAATCAATCCAGTTTCAACCTCGTCCTCGCTAAACTCCCTATTTCGATACTTGATTGAAATTATCTTTGTTCCATCTCGATCGAGATTGACATTGGAAATTTAACCGAAAGAACTCGTATTCTCGAGAAAGGATCAGGTCGATCGTAATGTGACGATAACTGTTAACTAAACATCTAGAGTCACACGGCCCATTCGAAATATCCTAACTCTCGGATGACGTTGTCTTAGAAATGCTCTTTCGATAAAAATCTTAGAAACACCTAAGTCAGAAAACGGCCCGACGAGGTCTAAAGCTAGGCTAAAGGCCCACTCGCAATTTTATCCGAAATCAAGCCCAAACTTTGTGACGGTTTATCTTTTATTTTTAAGGAAGGGATAAATCTTAAGATCGAAGGATAAATGTTAAGTTTCCGAAGATAATCATGAAGATCGAGTTAAAAATGAATATTTCTGCGAAGCGATAAATTCGACCAAAGGGCAGAAAGGGGAAAGAGCAAACCGGCTCTAGAGGAGTATATAAGGACTTGAAAGGGTGATGATGCAGAGGACACACAAAAATTTCCACTCAGAGCAAACATAGCTTAGAACTCAGATAATTTCGGCAACTTTTCGTTTTTGTTATCCGAACTGCGACTCAACTAGGGTTTTGCAGTCTTAGGTTATTAGAACTAAAGATCTCACCGACAGCTCTCATAGGCCTAGGCTCGTATCCTGTTGTAAACGCTCTTACTTTGTTTTCAATATTTACTTCGTATGTCTGATTGATTGGCGTGTGGTTTAGTAGATATCCGGAAACCCTGGGAATCTAGGGTTTACCCTGCGTTGCTAATTCAATGGAAATCGACAGTGCGAATTTCGGTTCCCACAGTTTGGCGCTAGAAGGAGGGGACGGTACGGATCAATCTAACTCCTCAGCCATCAATGCTCAATCAAACCATTTCATATCTCAACAACCAATTGCTCGTGTCGATAAACGTTGTGATGTCGATAACTCCAGTGACGAACGTCACTCGCGGTCACGTGATGCAAACACTGCAGCGTTCGAGAGGTGAGAAGATGTTTTTGACTTTTGAGAAGAAGTCGGCAGAACAGGATCAGGTCATGAATTCCCTCTCTAAACAGGTTGAAACCCTCACAGCGAGGAACATGGCCATCTTTCCACCGGGAAAAACCAAATCTGCCGGAAGAGACTCGACTTCGCAACACATTCAGACCGATCCAACAACGCGCAAGGCAAACCGTTCTTGACAAAACCCTGACGAAGTGACCCCCGCACCAACATGGATAAACCCGTGCGATCTTCCTCCTATCAAGGAAGATACAAGAAGGAGGAGAAGTCAAACCCGTCAACGTGGAATCTAGCAGTCAGTCTTAACCTACGGACGAAGACGCCAGAACATACATCCCACACCGCACAAGGAGTCGAGCAGTTCAGGATGAATCCCAGTTTGACAACCCTATGAACAAAAGAAGAAGTATATCTTCTGGAAAGAACATGAAAACTGGCCGAGAAGCAAACTGGGAGCATTCGCAGCAAACGCGAACAAAGTCAGAAATTTGGTAGCAAGAGTTCTCAAATATGTGATATCCGTGATGATCTCATGAAAACGGTGGCCGAAGTCAGGGCGGTGAAGTCCCAAATTCACCACGCTACTAGCACCGCACTGGAGATCGATATACTGCCCGAAGAAGCTCGTAAAACACCCTTTACCTACTCGTATCACCGAAACTAGGGTTTCAGATCCTTGGAAGGTCAAAGTGATGCCATACGACGGAACTACTGATCCTACGACACACCTACAAGCTTTTCAGGTAGTGATGGGTAGAGCCAGGATCAGAGAAAACGAGAGAGACGCTGGTAAATGCCGGCCTCTTCGTAAAAAACCTCTGTGGAGCAGCGTTAGAATGGTTCTCTCGCCTCAGGCGAAACTCCACCGGAAGCTTCCACCAGCTCGCCTAAGAATTCCTCAAAAAATACTTGATGTTCATAGATCAAGAAACCTCCGACGTGGGACCTCTGGAACTTATCCCAGGGAGAGGAAAAAACTCCTCCGCGAATTCATAAAACGGTTCAAAACCGTCATGGCTAAAGTCAGCGGGATAAGCGACCAAAGTCGCGATAAACGCACTTCGAAAAACGCTCTGGTTCAATTCAAAGTTCAGGACGTGGATAACTTTGGAAAAGCCGCCTACATTCCAAGACACGTTTCACAAAGCCCACGGATTACATTATCATCAAAAAGAGACGAGGGTCTTGTCCCAGAAATGGAAACCAACAAAGAATGGGTCGAAGGATCCAGGGTTGGATTACTCTAACTCATGTCCACAAAACGCTTAACTGAAAACACTGTCTAGAAATACGAAAGAAAATACAGCAGCTCGCAACAACGCTGGTAAAAAAACTCTAGCAGTGACTGCTCCCGTCGCCAATGCTTATGCAAACGCCACAGTGCTTGAGAAAATCGAAAACCTAGTCGCGACTCTTCGCCACAGGCGGGGCACCGAAACAAGCTCGTGATTTCTCTCCCTAAAAAGAAAGGGCAACGATAAAATCTATCAAACCCCGTAAAGTTCATCCCATTACCGAGTTGGGAAAATCTCAGCGCGTAAGGGTTTGACCAATAGAAGTTTTTCAAAAACCTTTCGGAAAAATAAAACTTGCTCTCCCAGAAATTGCGGAGAAACCCTCGATTTCTCACAGAGATAGGAAGCACGGCTGACAAAAACTAAACTAAGAAAAACGAGAGATTGTATCCCTCACTGCTAATACGTTCTCTGAAACCTAAGAATTCGTAAAGAGTCAAGCTTCGATTCTACGCAACATATTCAGTTAATTCTCGATGACTGTCACTTAAACTTACTTCGGAAAAACTACTCGAAATTCCCTCGGATCAAACCTGCAGAAAACGAGAAAATTTCCGATTAAGTCAACTCCCGATAATTAAGCTCATCACTACCAAATATTCAGAGGCTAAAACGTAGGTTTTCCAAAAAAAAAATGGCTCACGTACAGCCAAACACGAAAACACGCTTACATAACGATTTTCGTAAAATTAAACTCAACAACATTTTACGAAACAGCTTTCGTAAAACTAAACTCATGAATTCGCGGAATAACTTTCGTAAAATTAAATCTCAACAACATTTTCCGAAACATCTTTCGTAAAATCAAACTCCGAAATGTTTTATGGAACATCGTTCGCGAAAGTGAAACGAGTTAGCATTTATGATACAACTTTCGGAGAAAGAGTTTGAAGATGTTTACGAAATGACCGCACCAGCATACCATCCAAAAACGAGTAGTCCAACTTGCCGAACGGGCGATTTGGTCGGTACATGTTGCAACTAGCCCATTGGGCAGATTTGGACAGTGCAAGCCGTGCAACTCTCCCACTGGGGCGAGTTGGACAAAAAAACATTACTTTTGCCTCTCTTTTTCGTTCTTCTTCGAATCCCGATCGAAACGCTTTTCATTTCGTCTCAATCGGAGTTTCGTTGTGATTTTACGATACAAACAAGTTGGACCAGTCCAACTCGCTCGAACGGGGGAGTTGTACGAAATGAGCCGTCTAACTCGCCCGTTCGGAGAGTTTGACCAGTCCAACTCGCGAGCGGGCGAGTTGGACGAAACGAGCCGCTAACTCGCCCATTGGGCGAGTTGGACAAAACGAGCCATCTAACTATCCATTTGGCGAGTTGGACTGGATGAGCACTCTTTTGGCTCCCCTCTGCGTTGCTCCTTCAAGTCCCGATTAAAATGATTTTTGTTTCGTTCAATCAGAGTTTCCGTTACATTTATGATCAAAAAAGTTGGACGCGCACTGTCCAACTCGCCCCAATGGAGAGTTTGATTTAATCCCTCCAACTCTCCTCATGGCGAGGTTGGGAAAGCCCCTGATGAGCTTCTTCTTTGTGTTCTTTAGAAATCTTGATTGAAAACGCTTTTCGTATCATCTCAATCGGAATTTCCATTGAGATTTTATGACAAAAAACAAGTGAGACTCGCCTAAACTCCTTGGCTTGCTCCTACTGGACCTATTGGGCGTCTACTTGCCATCTTGGGCATCCTACTCGCCCTATTGGCATCCTACTCGCCCCTATTGGGAATCCTTACTCCGCCCTTTACACTCATCTTAGCTTCTCATTTCAACCCACCCGATCGAAACATCTCTGGTTTCGTCTCGATTGGAGTTACCGTTGGGAGCCTTACGATAAAAACCAAAAGACATGTTCGAGCCTAAACGCGGCCAGGAAGGACTAATATTGTTACCATTCTTAAGGGGCGTACAAACACGAGAAGAGGAAGGTGGGATGAGAAAGCAAAATGGAGAAGAGGTGAACCCAAACCTTCGAGAAAACTAAGTACGGCCGGCTTGGAACTTTTTGAAATCAGGCTTGGAATTTTCATAGGAAAGTACTAAGAAATAAAAACGCTTCGGAGATCGCCATAAAACTTTAGGGAACTTAGGATCTAGGAGAATAGTATAGCGATCTAATCTTAGGATTTTTCCTGTCTCGATCTATTGTTCTGAGACTGCTTACGCAAACCAATCTAAACTCTCAGAAAACCGAGAAACGATCGCCACGCACACCTAACTCGCTTCCTAAGGAAAGAAGGAACTAGAAACGTGAACGTCGTCTTAAAACCATCTCGTTCCTAGCAATTTTCTTAAAACCGACGTATTACTAGTCGTCAACCTGAAAGTCCACAAGTACAATCCTAGTGTCGTATTTAAACCGACTTGGATTGTCCATCATCCGAATCTTTGAAAGAAAAAATGTACACAACCCTTCAAAATATCGTTTCAGCCGTTTTCTTTCGTGAAAAATAGGAAGGGAGTAGGTACGTATACTATACTCGTATATTCTACTCGTATACTCCCATACTTCAAAAAAAAATTTGTCTCGACATCAGAAAACGCTTTCGACATCGCAGTAGTAGACAGAAAATCATTTAGGCCATGAGATGCCTCATGAAACCGATCATCCATTACTTTTGTATAACTATGACATTTTATACAGAAAGAACCTAAGAGAAAACAAGATCGGTTTTATGAAAAAATGACTTCGCAATACGAAAAAAGAGAATGAGGAATACACATTCCTCGTTCGCAAATATTACCAGTAATCTGTGAGAGACATTCTCAACTTACTTCTATGCCATTCACTTCTCGTAAAACTTACGCGAAACATACGTCGTATAGCCACACCAAGTTATGCGAAGAATCTTTCGGAAATGAACGTAGCAAGTTTTACGGAGAAGTGTTTTGGAAAATTTGCGTACAGCTAAAAACAAAGTCATATGACTCGTCTCTCAACGAAAAAACTAAAGTTTATCTCTTCGCACTATGATCTTACTGATCTCACTCCTTAGCCATGCGGCTCGCTGGATTCTGCCTCCCATCTCCCTTTGTTGATTCTGAGCAGGCAATCATCTCGTACAGGTTCTTTATCGTGCCTTTTAGGTCTTGTCTTCATCATAGAAAAACAAAACAACTTTCGTACGGCTATAGCACGGAAAAATCCTACTTGGCCCGTTGATCTCGACAAACGTTCTTTGGCCCTTAGCAAATTACGCCTTCCGATAAAAATCTGCACTAGAATTCGGTATCCTCTTTAGGAAAATTCTAAACTAACATGACCTTAATGTTAACACAAACGTGCCATACTCTATCCGTTACCAGAAACGTCCTCAGCTATTCGGCTGAACACATCCTTCAGACCGAGCCAAAATGTTTGAGCAACCACTGCTCCACCCAATCATTTAGCGGCAAAACGATAATCCACGATTAGTTTAAAAACACCAAGTGCAAATAACTATCGTATAATCAAGAATCAGAAATCATACGACGAATTCTTATTATCAAAACTTAGCCGTAACCACCATACGGTTAACGGAAAACAAAAACTTGTCCGCAACCGACCAAGTTTAATATGTTCCGCAGTTTACTCTAAATCCACAGCGTTTTACAAGTGAAAAGCGGCACATAAGGAAAAACTTGTAAAGAAGTTCCTAGAGTTATACAAAGCATCCTTAACTATAGATGAAATAAATCTCGGGGGGCCGACTCTTCAAAAAGCACAGTGAAGGAAGGCGCATATTCTTAGGGACAAATTTACGTGACTCATTGGTCCTAATTCCTCGGAAAAAAAAACCAAAATGTTTATCTTCCGTAAGGTTAAAACAAAAACCTTTCGATACCACACATCTTCAAGCCCGCAAACATTTCAAGCACGAAATGTGGCATACGAAAGAAAACTCAACCTTCGACACAGCCAGACGTCGCTAATGCTCGGAGAACTGTTTTTCGTCAAAACTTTCCGAAACAAAATTCTAACCTTACAACCAGTCAGTCCGCGACTATAAAACATACTCACCTTCTTAGACACGTATCCTTCGTGAAGGTTCAAAAAAGTTTGTGGCTGATCAGAACAAACTCTTAACGTCCTAAACAGACTAAGCCATCTCGTAGAGATAGCTCTCGAACACCCGCCACAAGGGTAATAGCGCTATAAAAGAAATCTGAAATTTTGGCACTTTCAGGAGACATAAAAATTGTCCTCGAAGAGATGCTTGATACCTACCATACAAGTCACATAAGCCGAGAATATATTGCGGACTTTAAAGCGGGATGGAATCAGGTCGAAAGCGATATGGGAAACGTAAGCCGAAGTAGTCATCGCACCCCCTAAAACCGTGATTAGACCTAGGTCTTACTCTAAGCCCAGCACACTGTTCTCTAATGTCTCAAGGCATGATATCGAAAAGATACGAGATTCTGAAAGCATGTCTCTTCGTCCATATCTAAGCGCTCACGAAACTTTGAAAAACTTCTCAAATATCTCAAACGAGAAACGAATAGGATGATCCGCAAAAGAGTGGGTACTAGATGACAACTCGTATCACTCCCTCTATACTTAACAAATATCCAAATCTACTTAACTCATTTTCTAGAAAAAAAAGCCTAGTTGATTCATTAAAAAAAATTGCAAAGCGGTCGGGATCCAAAGCCACACGCTATCAGTCCTGAAAACATAAGTACAGCCACACTCGGCCACCATAAACAGCCTACAAGGCTGGTCTCGAGGCCGGACAAAGGTCCAATATACAATGCCCTTGGCAGCAACATGCCTGATAATGTCTACCACGACACATAGCTAAACCGTAAGGGTCTCACTTGAAAACAGTAAGTAAGAACCTTAACTCCGGAACGAACTATGAAAGGGTTGATCCCTGTTACAAGGGTACGTAGGCAGCCTACACAAGGCGCAGCCCCAATCCTACTGCATTGCACTTTTAGAGGAATAAATAGACCGCTCGCTAGAACCTTGGGATTCGTAGTTCAACGAACATTTTCAAACATTGATTCCGCCTAACTTACCAAGCCTGCCAAAACCGCTCGCTAGAACCTTGCGATTTTAACAAACTAGGGGCTAACTGTTGGGGTCAAAATCGGTTATGACGGAATCAACATTAGAAACCTACTGGGAAACTGCGTTCTTACTGAAAATGACTAGGAAAAAGGGAACGGCAAAAATTGAGGTCAAATCTTGACTGACCACAACGGAGCGGTCTGCGCAAATGGGCCATCAGGATGAGTTTGTCCAAAGACCTCGGGTAAACGTATCCCTGAACAGCAATATGAAGAAACGACTAAAGGAATCCATCATCCAACTCCCCGAACAGAGAAAATGACCGAGCAAAGACGTCCAGGTTGTCGAATGGGCAAATCAAGCCACATGGGTCGACCAACTCGCCCGTACAACAAGTTGGATGGCACGGACCAACCAACTTGCCCATACGGCGAAGTGGACGGAACAGACCAATCAACTCGCCCGCACGGCAAGTTGGACTGCCAACTCGCCATACGGGCAAGTTGGATGGCATGGACCAACCAACTAGCCCGTACGGCGAGTTGGACAGAACGAACAAACCAACTCACCCGTACGGCGAGTTGGACTTTCCAACTCGCCATACGGGCGAATTGGATGGCACGACACGACCAAGTCGCCGTACAGGCAAGTTGGTAGACAAAACATGATCAACTCGCCTGTTCGGCGAGTTGGACAAGGCCAACTCACCGAACGGGCGAGTTAGATGGCACGAGCAGTTCGACTCGCTCTTTCGGCAAGTCAGATCAAATCAATCAAGTTTCACCTCGTCCTCGTTAAACTCCCTCTTACGATACTTGATCGAACTTATCTTTCTTCAATATCGATCGGGATTGACATTGGTAATTTGCCGAAAGAACTCGTTTTCTCAAGAAAGGATTGGGTCGATCGTATGCGACGATAGCGGTTAACTAAACACCTAGAGTCACACGTCCCATATGAAAGATCCCAACTCTTGGACGACTTCGTCTTAGCAATCCTCTTTCGATATAATCTTAGAAACACCTATGTTAGAAAACGGCCCGACAAGGTCTAAAGCTCGGGAAAAGGCCCACTCCCGATTTTATCCGATATCGAGCCCAAAATTTTTGACGGTTTATCTTTTATTTTGCAGGAAGGGATAAATGTTAAGATTGAAGGATAAATGTTAAGTTTCCGAAGATAATCATGAAGATCGAGGAAAAAAGGAATATTTCCGCGAAGCGATAAATTTGACCAAGGGCAGAAGGGGAAAGAGCAAACCGCCTATAGAGGAGTATATAAGGACCTCAAGGGTGATGATGCAGATGACAGACAAAAATCTCCACTCAGAGCAAACATAGCTTATCACTTAGAATTTTGGCAACTTTCCGTTTTTGTTTCTAGTTGAGACTCAAACTAGGTTTTTGCAGTCTTAGGTTATTAGAACTAAGGATCTCGCCGACATCTCTCATAGCCTAGGCTCCTATCCTGTTGTAAACGCTTATACAAAAATTTGGAATAAGACATATTTTTGCTCTCTTTTCGATTCTTACTTTGTTTTCAAAATTAGTTCGTATTCTGATTGATTGGCGTGTGGTTCAGATGATATTCGGGACCACGGGGAAACTAGGGTTTACCTTGCGTTCCTAATTCAACGGAAATCGACATTGCAAATTTTGGTTCCCACAATATATAATGTAAAAGACGACCAGCTCTCGCTGTAAGTCTAATCTATTGACTAAGTCTGATGTCTCAGCTCTCGCTTGTTGACACGGAATGACCGTCTATCATTGGCAAGGATCCTGCGTCGATCGATGGTCTCTTGAGTCAAGCTTGATGACCTAATTCGATAAGTTCTCTAATTAAATAAGTCAACTCTTGTTTTTTTAGCAACCTAGCTCAACATGATTAATTCTTATAGTAAACCCTGCTCTCGCTTGCGCCTAACTGTCCTATAATCAAGATTCTAGTTAGCTACTCCAAAACACAAGTAATAAACACAATTTTATTGATAGATCTAACAATCACCCTAGAAATTCTATTGTTTGGCTAATCCATAATTATCATTAATAAACCCAAAACCTAACAAGAGGTCTACTCAGACATGATCTTTGTCACATAAATCATAGATGAATAGAATATATATAATATAATATTTGTTTGGTATTTAATTTATTGCTCATGGTACTTTTGTCACATCAAAACCATTTATTGCTCATGGTACTGTGTTTCATGTACCTGAGAAACAAAGAAAAGAAAAATTCAGTAATTTGAAAATAAAGACAAACCTAGACTAAATCCTAGAAATTAAATCAAATGGCGATCAATGTTCCCCGGCAACGGCGCCAAATTTGACATGGTGTGTTTATCGTTCGAGCCGGGTATAAGTATCCTAAACAATTAACTGTCAAATTACCCTTAATCGTAAAACACAAAACAATACTCTTGCCAAGAGAGATCAGGTGTAGTACTTAGGGATCAAATCCACATAGAGCAATGACACACAATGATTTCTTATTTCTAAAGAATAAGTTAGGTAATTATATATATTGACAGCAAATAATCAGTCTAAGGAAATATTCCTTATCAGAAGTTATAGATGCAATATGGAAATATGACAATAATGCAGATATGTAAATATGTTATTAAACTAACTAAAATGTAAATATGCTAGACCTAGGGTTTCAAGCTGAACAGATTATAGAGAATAAGAAGCACACAAATGTAAATATTCTAGAACTCAATATTAAATATTCTGACCCTTTTAACTCCAACTGTCGTATGCAAGCAAAAGGAAGGACCATCGATCGACGGCTAAGGCTTGATGTCGATCGATGGTGAAATCAGAAGGAAGTGTGAATGAGATTTTATATGTTCACCAAGCTAATTAGAACAGCTCTCGAATGCGCCTAACAACTAGTTCAATGGAGTCTATTATGGCACATGACCTACTCTCGTAGTCGTCCATGTCCTACTTTC
The DNA here is from genome assembly GCA_905132765.1 of Moricandia arvensis. NCBI lineage: Eukaryota > Viridiplantae > Streptophyta > Magnoliopsida > Brassicales > Brassicaceae > Moricandia > Moricandia arvensis. The sequence goes on from CAJHQP010001004.1 coordinate 15,646, forward strand.
GAGATCCTAGTTTGCTACTCTAGAATGCCAGCATTAAGCACAACTCAATTGATGGATATTAACTTTACCCTAGCAATCCTACTTTTGGGCTACTTCATGATTGCTATCATTCAATCCTAAATGTAGTTGATAACTACTCAGACATAATTAGAGTAAGAATATAATCTGATTATAATGCATAGATAAAATATTGGGGCTTCAATACAAGTCTCCCTAAGGAGTTATGAATCTTCTCCCTAAAAACTCTAAACTAGATTTCTTGTGCACCCCTGCACACACACACCCCTCGCTGGACACCTCTTTCGGGGTAATACATAAATTATAAATATAAAACCATAAAATCTAGGTCAAAACTCGTCCAAGGGGTAATCTTCTAATCTTGTGTCTTGTTTCTAACTTGGTCTTGGGATTGGCTGTCTGAGAATTGGTCATCGATCGATGTCAAGTGTTCAGAATCGATCGATCTTGGTTTTTACCATCATTCGATGACAAGGTTGTGTCGTCAATCGAGTACTATCTTATACTTTGATTCCTCAATGATCAGTTACAGATTATTCTCTTCTAAATGCTCCAAAAACTCCAAGTATCTCCATATATCTCCAAAACGTACCTGGACCTGTAAATACTTCAAAACATAGACTAGACACACATAATAGACCCCAAATAGAGCCTATGACATGGCCTAAAACTAGTAATAAATAGGCTATATCAATGATCATATGAACCTTCTGACAGGTCAGTCTCAAAGCTAGAGTCCAAAGGTGTAGCCTCAAAGCTCGGAGTCGGAAGTCGTGCCGGAGAAGATTGTGGTGAAGAGTCTGGAGATAATGAAATAGGTATTGGTAGATAAGCTCCACCACACTGTGCCTTCTGGGTGGCATCTACAACGAAGGTTCATGGTAAGTTTCTATCTAGTTCTATATATTTCTGAAGAAAGGAACAAACGGGCATATCCTAATTATCCTTGAGACACATTTTTTACTCGAAAGATATTTGAAATAAATCCAATTTAAGAATCATATAACAATGCTCTGATGCCACTCTTGTGACACCCCCAGTCGTAGATGACCGGAATGACACGGTCGATGTTCCCTGACTGTCAACCCGAGGTCTTGGAATACTCTGATCACCTTAGACCAACAACCAAAGAACATTAACGCTCCTATAGGATATCATTTTAGGCTTTTCAACCTGACATAGCGATACCCGATAGTTAGTTCGTAGCCGAACAAGGACTAATATCATATGAGAACTCATAATTTATAAGCATCTTTTATACATTATTTACTTACATTAAACATCTTACAAAGCGTTATAGTTATATCTACGGCCTATCGCCCAACAACGTTTTAATTAAATATACATCAAAAGGTATGTTGCAAGGACAACAAAATACTATCGTTGGTTGGCCGTTCCTTCCATCCAAAAGTAGAGAACTCCTGATTAATGGTTACCTACGCACACAACAGAGTCATGAGTAACTAATTACCCAGTGAGTCTAGATCCAACTACACAATCAATAATAAACCAAACAATTATTAAATCCATATATATATGATCATGCAAGTACTGGGTACTATTCTTGTATATAACTTATCATTGTGAATTCTAATTTAAGCATCACTTCCAAAACACCCACCCATCACCTGTAATATAAATACAATATATATACTAAACTCGATAAACCACGAAGGCTAACAGAGCCTAGTGATTTAGCATTACCATCATCCTCGATCATTGTTAAGAACATTCAGGACTGCATCGTCATGCAGTACATGGTCTCCAATGTGATACCCCGTCATCGTCTCTTCATGACCTTGTTTAGATCGCAGGACCAAGTCACTGTAATGCGAGGGCTTTAGGGATTGTGAATATAATAAGACTTTACATTATTTTAACTTCTATTACTATTCCAAAAAATAATCCACAATTATTCCTTAAATAATCACAATTAACCCTTAATTAATCCAATATTAATCCTCAATTAATCATAATTAACACTTGATTAATCTTGGATTAATCCTTAATTAATCCAAGATTAGTTCATAATTAATCCAGATTAATCTATTATTAATCCATAATTATTTCATAATTATAATTACTACTTGAGAACATGTACTAAGATTTGGATTACCTGAGATAAAATTCCGATCATTTCATTAAGTGTAAGCGTTTACAATAAATAAACACAACACAATTCATAAGAATTCAAAGACTTTACTAACTAACTGAGATAATTCAATTCCATTCAAGCACACACTCATATGTGATCTATCACCAGATCCATATAGACTCAAATAGAGATTAGTCTTGAAACTGGCTTGTACAAGACTTGAGTCGCTCTTAAACAAAGCTGAATGGACCTGAGAATGGACATGGTTCTGATCGGTTACTATGGGTAACTAAACAACACATCCGACAGTTTTCAAGTTCAGCAACTTAAATTAATTCACTTCAGGCTCTGTTCTACTCATCCTAAATCAGACCAGCTCGTTTCAGCAAAGTTTAGTTCAAGACAGGATCAGTTCAGATAATCTTAGGTCTGGACAGTTCACATCTGTTAGCTCGCGGTTTACAGAAACTTAATTCAAACCGAAACTAACAAACTGAACTATATAATAACTTAGAGAACTGATCCGATCAATACCTCAGCCAAAAATTATCCAGCCCTGATCAAGACAGGTCTGAGGCAAGGAGATGAATCTTACCCAAAATCTAAATTGATAGATGGTCTCAGATGGTTCACTTCTCCAAGGTAAGCTTGCGGCTGGACTGATCTAAAAGAAAGATCGAGGTCTGATCATGATCTGAAGGGAACTAGGTCTAGGTTTTATTTGAAAATATCACCTTCTGATCTCCTTCACAGAAACAAACTGATCAAGTATGAAGATCAAATTACCAGAATTTTTCTTGATTTATATTTCTGAATTTTCTCACTGATTTTCTCTTCTTCTCTCTCTCTTAATCTCTCTGAAATTTTCTCTTGTTTGGGATTCTGTCTACAGAACGTGGGAAGCAGGTGGAACAGAGACTTAAGTACTTCTGATAGTCTTTAGTTGAGTGTCCAGCTGAGGGACCAAAGAAGGGGTTGTTGGGACAGCTGGAGAGCTGCTTCACCACTTTCAGAACCAGCTGTTGTCTTTTCCTTTACCTGATGCAAGCTCCATCCAGAAGATGTGCTTCTCACATGACTATTTAAGAAGCAAGGCAAGCAGGAAGATTGTGACTTTCACGTGCCATTTACTACAGAAGCAAGGCAAGCAGGAAGATGCATGACATATGACGGTTCAGAAATATTTTATGAGTTATGTCGATATTTTCGGACAATTTTTGACTAGGTATTATTCTTCCTTCAAATTTCGGCCTAATTTCGACTAACCTTTTAAATCTTGAATAAAACTCGACCAACATAATCAATAATCGATCATAACTAACAACCAAAGGTCTTCCGACAACAAGACAGTCCCGTCGAGCAATTAAGAGTAAGAATCCAAAAGAGAGCAAATAGATGTCTTATTCCGAATTTGCATATGAGTGTTTACAACAGGATAGGAGCCTAGGCTGTGAGATCTGTCGGCGAGATCCATAGTTCTAATAACCTAAGACTGCAAAACCTTAGTTGAATTGCAGCTCGAATAACAAAAACGGAAAGTTGCCTAAATGCTCTAAGTGCTAAGCTATGTTTGCTCTGAGTGGAGATTTTTGTGTCTTCTGCATCATCACCCTGGATGTCGTTATATACTCCTCTAGAGGCGGTTTGCTCTTTCCCCTTCTGCCCTTGGTCGAATTTATCGCTTCGGGGAAATATTCATTTTTTCCTCGATCTTCATGATTATCTTCGGAAACTTAACATTTATCCTTCGATCTTGACACTTATCCCTTCAAACTTAACATTTATCCTTTCCTACAAAATAAAGATAAACCGTCACAAATTTTGGGCTTGATTTGGGATAAATCGCGAGTGGGTCTTTAGCCGAGCTTTAGACCTCGTCGGGCAGTTTTCCGACTTAGGTGTTTCTACGATTTTATTGAAATAACATTGCTAAGACGACTTCGTCAGAGATTTAGGATCCTTTCGTATGAAACGTGTGACTCTAGGTGCTTAGTTAACCGTTATCGTCTCATACGATCGACCCGATCCTTTTTCGAGAAAATGAGTTCTTTCGATACGTTCCAATGTCAATCCCGATCCATACGAAACAAAGATAAGTTCGATCAAGTATTGAAAGAGGGAGTTTAACGATGACGATGTGAAACTGGATTGATTTGATCCGACATGCCGTAGGAACTGGTCATATTGCTCATGTCGTCTAACTCGCCCATTTGACGAGTTAACCTTGTCCAACTCGCCATACGGGCGAATTGGTCATGTCCTGCCTTCCAACTCGCCTGTACGGCGAGTTGGCTGTGTCATGCCATCCAACTCGCCGTACGGGCGAGTTGGTTGGTCTGTTCCGTCCATGTCGCCCGTATGGCGAGTTGGCCTTATCCAACTCGCCATACGGGCAAGTTCGTCGATCTGTGGTGACCAACTCGGCCGTATGGCTAGTTGGCCTTGTCAAAATCGCCATACAGACGAGTTGGTTGGTTAGTGCTGAACAACTAGCCCGTATGGCGAGTTGCCTTGTTTAACTCGCCAAACGGGCGAGTTGGTCGATCTGTGCTGACCAACTCGCCCGTATGGCGAGTTGGTCAGTCCATGCTGACCAAGTTGCCCGTATGGCGAGTTGGCCTCGTCCATCTCGCCATACGAGTGATTTGGTTGATTTGTGCCGTCCAACTCGCCATACGGGCGAATTGGTCAATTCATGTTCCTTTCTTATGATTTTTGGCCTAGAGACTTTCGTTAAGTCAATTTCGAGACTAAATTCGTATAGAAACACGATTTTAGATACCGATTTCGAGAATACCGTTTTTGACCCCAACAACGTATTCTCCCAGTAGGTTTCCGACGTTGATTCTGTCGTAACCGATTTTGACCCCAGCAGTTAGCCCCCCAGCACGTTAGAATTGCAAGGTTCTAGCAAGCGGTTTTGGCAGGTTTGGTAAGTTAGGCGGAATCAATGTTAAAGTTCCGTTGAAAGTGGTCTACTTATTCCTCTAAGAGCGGGATGCAGTAGGATTGGGGCTGCGTCTTGTGAAGGAGGCTCTTATAGGATCAAGCCTTTCGTAGTTCGTCTTGGAGTTTAAGATTCGTAAGACCAGTTTTCCAGTGAGACCTTTATAGTCTAGTTATGGGTAGAGATTATCGAGCATGTTGATGTCGATGTCATTTTGTAGCAGCCCCGAGACTAGCCTCGTAGGCTGTTTGCTTTGGCCAAGTGTAGCCGTTATATTTTTTTCGACTGACATAGTGTAGCTTCGAGTCCCTGCCGCTTTGCTACTGATTTTTAAATAGTGGTTCGCGTATTAAGAGCATGTTTGTATTCATATGAATGTAGAGGGAAGAATATGAGTTGTCATCTCATAGTCTAACTCTAGGTGAACTGCTATTCTCGTGGTCTGTTTCGAGAGTTTTCCGCAGCGCGTAAACTTGCAGGTTTTCTGAAGACGTTTGAATATTAGCCAAGAGACAAGTTTTGGGATCTCGTATCAGGGTGTTTGATACTATGCCTAGAGATGTTAAAGACCAGTGTGTTGGGTTTAGGGTAAGACCTTTAGGGGTTGCGATGAGTACTTCGGCTTATGTTTCCCGTATTGATTTTGACCTGATTCCGTCCCTCTTTAAGTTATGTTCTCAGCTTATACGACTTGTATGGTAGGAATCGAGCATCTCTTCGAGGACAATTTTTAAGCCTCCCCAAAGTGCTGACCAAAATTTTGGATTTCTTTTATAGCGCTATTACCCTTGTGTCAGGTGTTCAAGAGCTATCTCTACGAGATGGCTTAGTCTGTCTAGGACGTTAATAGTTTGTTGTGATCAACAACAAACTTATTTGTAGATATAATAGTTTTTGAACCTTCGCGAAGGATACATGCTTAAAAAGGTGTGTATGTTTTATAGTCGCACACGAACTGGTTTCAAGGTTAGCATTCCATTTTGGAAAGTTTTCACGAAAAAAATTATCCAAGCGTTAGCGACGTCTCGAAGTGTCGAAGGCTGATTTTTTCTTTCGTATGCCGCATTTTGTGCTTGAAATGTTTTCGGGCTTCAAGATGTGTGGTATTGCAAGGGTTTTATTTTAACCTTACGGAAGAAAAATCTTTTTTTTTGAGGAATTAGGACCAATGGATCGCGTAAATTTGTCCCAAAGAATAAGCGACTTCTTTCACTGTACTTTGTGAAGATTTGGCCCCCCGCGATTTATTTCGTCTATAGTTAAGGATGCTACGTATAGGTCTAGGAGCTTCGTTACGAGTTTTTCCTTATGTGCCGCTTTTCACTTGTAAAACGCTGTGGGTTTAGAGTAAACTGCAGAACATATTGAATTTGGTTGGTTGTCGACAAGTTTATGTTTTGGTATTAAGAATTTGGATATTAAGAATTTGTCGTATTATTTTCGATTCTGGATTATACGATAGTTATTTTCACTTGGTGTTTTTAAACTAATCGTGGATTGTCGTTTTGCCGCTAAGTGATTGGGTGGAGCAGTGGTTGCTCAAACATTTTGGCTCGGTCTGAAGGATGTGTTCAGCCGAATAGCCGAGGACGTTTCTGGTCACGGATAGACTATGGCACGTTCGTGTTAACATTAAGTTCATGTTAGTTTAGAACTTCCCTAAAGAAGATACCCAATTCCAGTTCAGAATTTTTATCGGGAGGAGTAATTGGCTTAGGGCCAAAGAGCGTTCGTCAAGATCAGAGGGCCAAGTCGGAGTTTTCCGTGCTATAGTCGTACGAAAATTGTTTTGTTTTTGCATGATGAAGACAAAACCTAAGAGGCTCGACAAAGAACCTGTACGAGATGATTGCCTGCTCGAAACCAACCGAGGGAGATGGGAGGCAGAATCCACTAAGCCGCATGGCTAAGGAGTGAGATCTGTAAGATTGTAGTGCGAAGAGATAAAGTTTAGTTTTTTCCTTGAGAAACGAGTCATATGACTTTGTTTTTAGCTATACGCAAATTTTCCAAAACACTTCTCCGTAAAACTTGCTACGTTCATTTCCGAAAGTTTCTTCGATAACTATGTGTGGCTATACGAAGGATGTTTCGCGTAAGTTTAAATGAGAAGTGAATGGTATAAAAGTAAGTTGAGAATGTTTCTCGCAGATTACTCGTTATATTTGCGAACGGGGATTATGTTTTCCTCATTCTCTTTTCCGAATTGCGAAGTCGTTTTTCATGACACCGATCTTGTTTTCTCGTAGGTTATTTCCGTATAAAATGTCATAGTTATACGAAAGTATGGGATGATCGGTTTTATGAGGCATCACATGGCCTAAATGATTTTCTGTCTACTACTGCAAGAGTTTGCTTTGTCGAAAGCATTTCTTGATGTCGAAACAAATTTTTTTTTTTAAGTATGGGAGTATACGAGTATAGTATACGTACCTACTCCCTCCATTTTTTTAACGAAAGAAAATAGCTGAACAGATATTTTGAAGGGTTGTGTACGTTTTTTCTTTCGAAGATTGGGATGATCGACAATCCAGGTCGGTTTAAAGACAAAGCTAGGATTGTGACTTGGGGACTTTCAGGTTGACGACTAGGAATATGTCGGTTTTAAAAAATTTCTAGAACGAGACGATTTTAAGACGACATTCACGTTTCTAGTTCCTTCTTTCCTTAGGCAATCTAAGTGTGCGGGCGGTCATTTCTCGGTTTTCCAAGAGTTTAGATCGGTTTGCAAAATTTGCGTAAGAAGTCGTAGAACAATAGATCGAGACACGAAACTTCCTAAGATTTAGATCGCTAGACTATTCTCCTAGATCCTAAGTTCACTAAAGTTTTATGGCGATCTCCAAAGCGTTTTTGTTTCTTAGTACCTTCCATGCCGGCCATACCTTAGTTTTATCGAAGGTTTGGGTTCACCTCTTCTCCGTTTTGCTTTCTCATCTCCCCTTCCTCTTCTCGTGTCTGTACGCCTGTTAAGAATGGTAAAAATATTAGTTCTTCGTGGCCACGTTTAGGCTCGAACCTGTTTTTGCGATTTTTATCATAAAGTTCCCATGGTCACTCCAATTGAGACGGAACGAGAGATGTCTCGATCGCGGTTCAAAAGAGAAGGCTAAAATGGAGTAAGGTCGATTAGGATGCCCAATTCGGCGAGGAGGATTCCCAAGAGGGCGAGTAGGAGCAAGCCAAGGAGTTTAGGCGAGTCTCACATGTTCTTGTCGTGAAATCTCAATGGAAATTCCGACTGAGATGAAACGAAAAGCGTTTCGATCAAGATTATAAAGAGAACACAAAGGAGAAGCTCATCAGGGCTTTCCAACCTCTCCATGAGGCGAGTTGGAGGGATTAAATCAAACTTGCCATCGGTGCGAGTTGGACAGTGTGCGTCCAACTTGTTTGGATCGTAAAATGTTAACGAAAACTCCGACTGAGACGAAACGATAAGCGTTTCGATCAGGATTCAAAGAAGAACGCAAAAGATCCCAATCGCCCGCTCAGCGAATTGGACTGGTCAAACTTGCCGAATGGACGAGTTAGGCGGCTCGTTTCGTACAACTCGCCCGTTCGGTGAGTTGGACTGGTCCGACCTGTGCGTCCAACTAATTTTCATCGTAAAATCTCAACAGAAACTCCGATTGAGACAAAACAAAAAGCGTTTCGATCGGGATTTAAAGAAGAACTCAAAGGTGAACAAAAAGAGTGCTTGTTTTGTCAACTAGTCCAATGGGCGAGTTGCACGGCTTGCACTGTACAACTCGCCCGTTCGGCGAGTTGGACTGGTCCGACATGTGCGTCTAACTTGTTTTGATCGTAAAATCTCAACGAAAACTTTGATTGACACGAAACGATTAGCGTTTTGATCGGGTTTCAAAGAAGAACGCAAAGGAGAGCCAAACTAATGTTTGTTTTATCAAACTTGCACACTGGGCTAGTTGGACTGGTAAAACTCGCCAAACGGGCGAGTTGCACGGTTGCACTGTCCAATTCGCCCGTTGGGCCAGTTGGACTGGTGAAACTCGCCGAATGGGCGAGTTGCACGGCTTGCACTGTCGAACTTGCCGAACGGGTAGTCGTTTCGAAAACGTCTTTTTGTACGAAAGTTGTATCATAAAATGCTAACCCGTTTCACTTTCCGAACAATGTTCCATAAAACATTGTCTAGTTTGATTTACCAAAGCTGTTTAGGAAAATGTTGTTCAGCTTTAATTTTACGAAACTTATTCCGTGAAATGTCATGAGTTTAGTTTTGCGATAGCTGTTTCGTAAAATGTTGTTGAGTATAATTTTACGAAAGTCGTTATGTAAGCGTGTTTTCGAGTATAATTTTTACGGTAGTTGTTCCGTAAAATGATATTGGGTTTGGGTGTATGAGAGCTGTTCTCGGAAAACTAATGTTTTGCGGCCATTCTGCAGATTTATTTTCTGGTTTTTAGTATCAGAAACTCTAGCTGTGAGGAGCTTGATTTATTGCGACTCAACTTAATTAAAAAATTTCTCGTTTTCCGAAGGACTTATCCGAACAAGTTTTGTGTTTTTTTAAATAAACTCTGTATGCATATATCGAGAATTCGATGATTATGTTACCCATAGAAGCGACTCTTAAGTATTTACGAATCCTTAGGTTTTAAAAACGTTTTAACAGAAAGGGAAACGATCTCTCGTTTCGCTTTCTCTTATCTTCGTCAACCGTTTTTAGGATTTGAGTGATTTATAAGAAATCAACTTTGTTTCTCCGAAAGTTATCCGGAAGAAGTACAACCGTGGGGGGTTGCGTACCCGACTTCATGTTCTTCTTATTTCTGCAAGTAACATATGGTTTCTCCATGACTTCGGGAGGTTGATGCGAGTTTTATTTATCCAAAGACGTTTAAGAAAATTATTTGGAAAAAGTACAACGGTGAGTTGTGTACCCGATTTGCTGTGCTTCTTTTTTTTTTCCGCGAGTAGCCTAGGGATTTTCCAATTTCTGGGAGGGGGAGTTTTATTGAATATTTTTCGGAAACATCTTTTGGTCAAACCCTTACGCGCTGAGATTTCTCCAACTCGGTAATAAGAAGAACCTTAGGGGGTTGGATAGATTTTATCGTTGCCCTTTGTGTTTAGAGGGAGAAATCGCGAGCTTGTTTCAGTATTTTTCCTATGGCGGAAGGCCGCGACTAAGTTTTCAATTTTGTTGAACACTACGGTGTTTGCGTAAGCGTTTGCCAGAGGAGTAGTCAGTGCTGCGAGTTTGTCTTTCATATTTTCAGACATCGTTTCCATCAAGCGTTTTGCGGCTATGAGTTAAAGTAATCCGTTTCCTCCTCCTTCTAGCGCCAAAATGTGGGAAAAAAATTCACACTGTCGATTTCCATTGAATTAGGAACGCAGGCTAAACCATAGTTTCCCTGAGGTCCCGGATATCTGCTAAACCACATGCCAATCAGTCAGAATACGAAGTAAATACGAAAAACAAAATAAGAATCCAAAAGAGAGAAAATAGATTTCTTATTCCGAATTTGCATATGAGCGTTTACAACAGGATAAGAGCCTAGGCTATGAGATTTGTCAGCGAGATTCCTAGTTATAATAACCTAAGACTTCAAAACCCAAGTTGAGTTGCAGCTCGAATAACAAAAACGGAAAGTTGCCTAAATGCTCTAAGTGCTAAGCTATGTTTGCTCTGAGTGGAGATTTTCGTGTCTTCTGCATCATCACCCGTGAAGTCCTTATATACTCCTCTAGAGCCGGTTTGATCTTCCCCTTCTGCCCTTTGTCGAATTTATCGCTTCGGGGAAATATTTCTTTTTCCTCGATCTTCATGATTATCTTCGGAAACTTAACATTTATCCTTTGATCTTGACATTTATCCCTTTGAACTTAACATTTATCCTTTCCTGTAAAATAAAAGATAAACCGTCACAAAGTTTGGGCTTGATTTCAGATAAAATCGCGAGTGGGCCTTTAGCCGAGCTTTAGACCTTGTCGGGCCATTTTCTAACTTAGGTGTTCTACGATTTTATTGAAATAAAATAGGTAAGACGACGAAGTCCGAGAGTTAGGTTCTTTTGTATGAAGCATGTGAGTCTAGGTGTTTAGTTAACAGTTATCGTCTCATACGATCGACCCTATCCTTTCTCGAGAAAATGAGTTCTTTTGGTAAGGTTCCAATGTCAATCCTGATCGAGACAGAACAAAGATAAGTTGGATCAAGTATGGAAAGAGGGAGTTTAACGAGGACGATGTGAAACTAGATTGATTTGATCCGACTTGCCGAACGTACGGGTCAGATTGCTCGTGTTGTCTAACTCGCCCATTTGACGAGTTGGCCTTGTCCAACTCGCCATACGAGCGAGTTGGCCTTATGCAACTCGCCGTACGGGGCGTGTTAGTCGTGTCATGCCATCCAAATCGCCATACGGGTGAGTTGGTTGGTCTGTTCCGTCCAACTCGCCATACGGGCGAGTTGGTCGATTTGTGCTGATCAACTCACCCGTATGGCGAGTTGTCCTTGTCCAACTCGTCATACGGGCAAGTTGGTTTGTCCGTGCAGACCAACTCGCCCTTATGGCGAGTTGGTCGGTCCATTCTGACCAACTCCCCCGTATGGCAAGTTAGCCTTGTCGAACTCGCCATACGGGCGAGTTGGTCGATCTGTGCTGACATAGTCTCCTGTATGGAGAGTTGGTCAGTCCATGCTGACCAAGTTGCCCGTATGGTGAGTTGGCCTCGTCCATCTCACCATACGGGCGAGTTGGTTGATCTATGTCGTCCAACTTGCCATACGGGCGAATTGGTAGATTCATGTTCCTTTCTTTTGATTTTTTGGCCAAGAGACTTTCGTTAAGTCGATTTCGAGACTACATTTGTATAGAAACACAATTTTTAGATTCTGATTTTGAGAATACGGTTTCTGACCCCAACAAAGGCATTCTCCCGATAGGTTTCCGACGTTTATTCCGTCGTTACCGATTTTGACCCCAACATGTATTATTCGTCCTACTTTTGACTAAGCTTTTCTATCTTGAATAAAACTCGATCAATCTAATCAATAATCGATCATAACTAACAAGCAAATGTCTTTCAACCACAAGACATTCCTATCGAGCAATCAATTCATCGGTTCATTTTTATTTTTAAATTATGGTCGAACCAACTCCAAAATGGCCGAGCGGGATTTATCTGGACCAAATTTTTATTGGTTCGTTAGGGTCATTACAATAGGTAGGGTTGTAAGAAGAGTGTAGACAGAACCAAGCCGCAGAAGTTAGAAGCCCGATGAGGACTCGCAACATCGCCAATGATGTAAGGTTGTTCTGCTTCAAGAAGCATGTGGAAAGTGTGCAAGGAACCACAAAGGGATATAGTGGGCGGGGGGGGGGGGGGGGGGTACTACTAGTGTGGCCAGCAGGGCCATGTTACGAGGTTCATCCATCAAGGAAAACATGGTCAGACCGAGGGAACCCGGGGACAAGGATGTTTCTGGTGTAGATTATCTAGACACTAAGCTGGGGCTGCCTTACTCAATTAGTAGGATCCACGTCTGGAATACTACCCCTACTACCGGTCCGAGAATAGAGGTCAGAGAAAATATCAAGGGTTTTCATCATGGATGACCATGAAGGAGAAAAAAAATTGTGGGATATGTCAAGGTCCGAGGAGTTGAATTGTACACTCTTTTGTGAGCCCAAGCCTCACCCATTGGGTGGACTATTAAAGGAAACTTCAATCAGGGGCTATAAGGGTTGGAACCCCATAAGTAGATAGAATAATGACCACGGGGGTGTATGTGGGACTGCCAGTAACTATCGTCGGTGTGAACCTGCCTAAAGACCTGATGGAGTTGGAGTTGGAGTAGGCATGATACATAGTGGTTGAGTGAATAGATTTGTTGACTCAACAAGTGGGTGTGAAGGGAAGTTGAACAAGTTGTTTGGAAGGGAAAAACAGTTTCAGTGGCGCTGCAAAACGAAAGAGGGTTTTGGGATGGTTAATATTTATAGATGTATTAGTGATTAGAGGCGTGTCAGTTTTAGAGGTGTATTAGTGTTCTGGGATTTCCCAATGTGTAAAGGATGTTAGAGACCTTGCATAGCAAGAAACCTGAGAAAGTTGTAGTTGAATGGATATGAGGTGATTTTAGTAATGGATTGGAACATAGTGTGTGTCCATATGTCCTCGATAGAAGGGGATGTTAAGTCTTATATGGAAAAGGACTAGGTCATGGATCTCTATTATATGGATGTTGAAAACAAAAGAGACGAATGGGAAGAGGAATGATGTGTACTTGGAAGTGAAAGCCTAGAGACTGGATACCATTCCTTCAGTAGCCGAGTATGCGGACGTATTTGAGCATTATAAGGACTCCACCAAACTGAGATAGTATAAACGCCGTAGAGTGGAATTCGGAACATCGTCTAGTCAAGGGAACCATACCGGTCGGCACCATAGAGTTTATTTAGTTTAAGAAGTAGCTAAATGACTTGGTGGAGAAATAATTCATCCAACCAAGCAGCTTTCTTGTGAAGCAAATGTACTATTGAAAGGAAGAAAGACGTGAGTTTTCGACTTTGGATGGTTTAGGAGGATTAAATCATTAAGTTATTGTAACATTTTGCAAGTAGCTTTAGAGTTTTCAAAGATAGATTTGACATTGTTGTATTGCCAAATTCTGATATTAAAGGAAAATATTCAGAAGACAACATTACCTATAGGTAATGGACATTACGAGTTATAGAAAAGACTCTTTGGATCGAGTATTGCACGACATGTTCTTATGATGCTGTAGTCTACTCCACAATAGGAGTGTGGTAGTACTTGGGAGTAGATTGATAAGTTGTGTGAGAAGAAGTGTTCGTTGAGTTGATCAATGGAGGTGTGGTTGGGTACCACGCAACGGTAAATGACAGACATCTATCCAGAAGAGAGTAAATTACTTGGATGACAAGATCTAAAGGACGAGATCATGGGGCAGGTTCCTTGTTCACAATGGTCATTACAACAACCATCAAAAGATTTATCAGAATTTGAAGAGGAACTACCATGGGTAAGTATAAAGAAGGTTTGTTAATGGAGTTTCACAGTTGAGGTTTGTTATTTGATAAATGTGGGTGTGAGTTCATAGATGATTGCTGCAAGGGTTCCCATGCCGGGATGGAAATTGGACATGGTCACAATAGATTTTGTTGTTGGATCGCCAAGGACATGGCAATAAAACTGTGGTCCACATGTGTGGTGAGCTGAGAAATGAAATTGGTTAAGATATCTACTACTTGCTGAACCCATACGGGAACCATTTGATTGTAAAGTGTCGAGTTGTTATGGGAATCAATGGCGTCTGGGTTTGAGAACTTTTGGTTTGAAATTTTGACACACAAAATTCAGGAACGAATTCCTTATAAATGGGAGAGAATTGTAAGATCCCCGAACCCAATCCCATTATTTTTCCTTTTATATTAAGAGATGCTCGTTAAGTTTAGAGCATATTAGGATAAGCCCTAGGGTTATCTCCTTAATTTCTTATAAAAGGAGGTGTCTTCTTCTCTTTTTCCCCATTAGAGAATACTTAGTGAATCTCTGCAGAGTCCTAAGCCATCAAGCCATCACCATGGAACCCTACCCACCGGCCGCCACCTCCGACAACCACGACCACCACCAGCCATCCACTGCCATAGTCACAGATCTGCTTCCCCCTTGTCCCTCTTTAGTCGCTGTCTTTTAGATCTATACGATAAGCCCCTTATCTACATCTCCTTCTTCTTCTTCTTCTTTTCAACGATTTGTCACTGGAAGTGACAAATCTGATTCCTAATCTGTTGTGTGTGGAAGTGACACTGAGAACCATTGTGGTCATGTTGGGACATGGGGAAATGTAGAATGTGGTGCCAGTAGGATCGAATCATGCCGAGTATGGCATAAATGAATATGGGACCGGAGAACGGACAGTGCCTGGTTGAGCCAAAGAGGCTGAGACCGGGTACTCATATAGGAGCTACGGATCTTACCCGGTTGGGCGCCTGTAGGAAATGCAGCGAAGGAGGTTCATAATAGCTCCCCTGGATATGTACGCTACGTCCTCGAGGGCTTAGGTTGTTTGTTGCTTGTCGCATACTAGTCCTTATTAATTTGTGACTGTATTGATTGTTTGCTTGTCCTGATATGAAATTGTAGGTTCCTAGAAGTTACCCTTACTGAGGAAGTCGAGCAGTAGGAGTTTGGTGGTGTTATCTTTTGGGATTTTTGTTTTTTGGTAAGTTATTTATGAATTTAAAGACTGTTAGTACGTATTATCTGGTTTTTATTTAAGTTATTTTTATGTAAAACTATGGTTTTAGGGAATAAATAAGGTTTGGCACTGAATGTTCTTCTTTCTTCTTCTTCTTCTTCTTCTTCTTCTTTCTTCTTCTTCTTCTTCTTCTTCTTCTTCTTCTTCTTCTTCTTCTTCTTCTTCTTCTTCTTCTTCTTCTTCTTCTTCTTCTTCTTCTTCTTCAACGGATCCGTGAGAGTCAGCAGAAGTGCAGTCCATGTCGCCTTAGTTGTGGTGCCGTCAGGCCAAAGTGATCTCGAAGGTGTAAATCGATGCCTTGCACGTTTCTTGCGCGACAAGAAAGCCATCCTTGAACCGTAACCTTATCATCTCTTTTTATTAACTTTCCACGTTATGAAATCGCATTTTGATGTGCAAGTTATTATATTTGTATTTTAATCTTAATATTTTTATTATTTTCATTCCGATCCGGTTGTCCATTAGTGAAATTCTAATTTCTTTGGTGACAAGTAATTTTGTCATATTTTTCAATCTCCTGTGGTTTTCCGATGTGGCTAAAGTTTAATATTGTACTAGTTTATTACTAATGTTATGTAAAGTCTAGCTTCGAAATATGTCCCTTCTCTTTCGATCGAGTCTGAATGAGAGTTTTGTTTATATCTAATATTTGATTCTTAAACTGAAAATCGGATAATAGATGATTCTATGGTTGAATGAAGATTGATGTTAAGAACTATATATATGCAGATTACGGGGTACAGAGACGTCTATACTATCCATGCATTTTGTGTAGATTGTGGAGGCACATTGATATATGTGCTAGCGACGTCTATTTGTGGAGATTGCGGGGGTACAAATACATTTATAATAATGACGCCTAGGTAATTACGGGTGTACAGTCTGGACTATTGTACTAGCAATGTCAGGTTATATACATATATCCTTGTGAGGAAAACGCATGGTGCAAAGATATGTACTATCATCGCATTGATTGTTACGTTTATCTAGTGCACTAAACATATATTGTTTGCTCTTTAAGGTGAGATAGGCATGGTGTTGGTTTCTTGCTAGAGCTAGGCCTACATAGTAGTAGTGATATGTACTAAGTTAGTGGTTAGCGGTTTAGCATCTCATACCTCAGTGAGTGATACCCATGTTACTCATGTCTTCTTATTCTTGTTGCAGGTGAGCATGACGAGTTGTTGGATATTTGGATGGTTTGGTGTCGATATCGCTCAATTACCTTAGAGCAACTTTCTCTCTCAAATAAGAGGATCAAACTATAGTACATAGGGATCGAATCCACAGGAAACTTGGGCACACAATAGCCTATAAAAATAAAGATTAAGCTAGCATTTAATATTAAGCAGTAAATAATAAAGAACAAGTAAGTCACTTGGTTTGTAGACGATATGATAAAGTTGCTAGACTTAGGGTTTCAGGAAATATAATTATGATTTTAGATGCTAAGGATGTGTAATAAACTGTTCTAGAACTCAAATCCAATAGTAATATATCCAGCTCGCACTGTGGTTCTAACAAATAACTAAGTCTTTGTTCCAGCTTTCGCATGAGAACAAGGACCGCGTGTCGACTGATTCTAAGGAGTGAGTGTCCATGGATGCTTCCTTAGGAAAGGATTAATGTCCTAATCGATATGCTCACTAAGTTAATTTGGAACAGCTCTCGCATGTATCTAACAACCTAGCTCAACATAATTAATGTCAGGTAATGAACCTACTCTCACAATTATCAATATCCTAAGTTCAGGATTCAAGTTAGCTACTCTCCAACACAAGTAGTCAGTCTAATTCTGAGGAATGATCCTAAAGATTCACCCGAGCAATTCTATGTTTCAGTAATTCATATAAATCGTAATGAAAACACTAAATCTAACAAGATTTAAGCATAAATATAATAAGGTCGAAAAACTGAAGTTCCCATACAAAAATCTATGAAGGATTTCTTGATTTTCTCTCCAAACAATAACTAAAAGATTCTAACAATAGTAAATAGTTGTGGTTGGTGTCTTTCCCAAACAATTGCAAAAACACCTAAATACTAGGTATAAGTTGGCAAGGGTAGTCTTGTAATTTATGTGGATCTTTTAGGCTTGAGTCGGTATTTACTAATTTTGGCCCGTCTATTCACGCGAGTGTCAAGCGACACTAAGAAGGCAGTGTCGATCGACACTCTTTCTGAATCTCGACTCTGATTTCTGATTTCTTCAACAACTACGAGTTTCCACTTCAATAATCTACATAGTGCTCCATAATCTCCACAATGCTCCAAAACATAACTGAACCTGAAAAGACTCTAATATAGACTTCAAGCACATATAAAATACTCTAAAAAGCACATATCGTATGGGTGAGAACTGGTAAATTTCATAGTATATCAACTCCCCAAACAAATACTTTTGCTTGTCCTCAAGCAAAATATAGAATAGTCATGTGAAAGAGGTTTGAAATCTCGGACTCATACAATTTTATACTTACAATTATCACCTCTGCAATGTTGCAAATCACATCGAATCAATGCCAACTTTAGACGTGCCTTTGTACTCTACCCTAGCTTAGCAACACAGCCAGCTAGCTGAGAACTTAATAATGTCTGACATAGCCCTCTACTAACCTCATTTCTTATAATAAAAACATTCACGCTTTACCTTGGGTGTACTAATCAAAGGACACATGGGGTATTACTCAAGCAACTATCTGAACACACATATAGTCTTCTCTGATCCCTTTATATCCTCTTTCTCCATTCTCTGAATTTTTTTCTCTTCTTTTTCTTTTTTTTTCGATTTGTTTTTCTTTCTCTCAAAAGTGTAGGCGAATAATGGGGATCATACGAAGTTTCCCTACTTCTCGCTTCCATCTTTTTGTGATCATTCCTTTGAATTATAATAGGAAATTTTCCTACCCCTCTTCATCTCAAGAAATTATCTCAATCTTTTATTTCTAGATGTCAAAAAGAGAGAGATAAGATAGTCATAAAAACATAGACTTTTAAACATTCTCATCAAGTGTGGATGTTACAAGTAGGTGATCCATTTTGATATTTACATTCAGTACACCCTACTATTAGTAAATCTAAGAATGGTGTTAGATAATAAGTAAAATTGAAAAAGTTCATCATCCCCTTCTTGACTCTCTATAAAACTCAATAAAAACACATAAAATTAAAGCTCAAAGTAAAAAAAATATCAGTAATACCTCCCCAACACTTAAAACAACATTATCCCCAATGTTATACAATCAAAGTTTGGTGCAAAAAATAAATAATAATGAAAAATTTAACAAGGAATAATCGGTATACCTGCTTGTTGACGATGAGTGTCGATTGACACAGCGAAGGGGCTGTCGATGTTCGTGATGCTTTGTCAATTGACATTGACCAGGTGTTGGTCGATGCTTGGTGCAGAGTTGTCTTCTCTGTTTATATGACCTGAAATTAAAAAAAATATGAGAACCAATAAAAATGAAAATTAAAACTAATTTAAAACTTATTAAATGGGTTGTCTCCCATCAAACGCTTTTTATTGTCTTTAGCTTGAAGTTGTGGAGGGTTTTTGGCTAGTATGGAGGTAATGGAATACTTGTTGAGAAAAAAAATTATCAACATCTTTTCATCTCATTTTGATCCAGGTGCCAATACAAAGCTTTTGAGGGCTTCTTCTCCTTTTTTATTTTGCTCTTGTTGTCTCTGAATAATTTCATGTGTGTAATCTACTTTCAGCTGGAGCTCTTACATAGATATGCCTAACCATCCAATGGTGTTATTGAGTGGGTAGTAGATAGCATCAATCTTTCTATTGAACTTATCAAACATCCTCCCCTAAGTTGTATTGATGTCAGCTATCATCTCCTCAACTTGATCTCTCCTGTAAACCTCTGGTGCTGGCCGACATGGGGGTGTAAGGTGGGCTCCAGAAAACTAAAAACATCCACCATACTCTGGTAAACTCAAATAAGAGTCTCCCCAACTATCTGCCATCTCAAGTATTCTTTCATATCTTCTTTTGAAACATTGATGATCCTTCCATCCTTAGCATGTGCGTCCCCTGTTCATCTCTGTAAACTCCATGCTCTTTTGGTGTTACTACACAAATATTTCTTTTAGGTGGAATCGCAGGTTCAACTGAAAAAGCCGCTCTGAATTTTAGAGTCGCAGGAGTATCGATGATGCTGGTGGCTAGGTGTCGATAGACGACTCGTCGTCATCTTCATTCTCTGCACCAAAATAAGAATAACAAACTGCTACAAATCCTAGATCATCTCATGTATCAATGTACGTCGTGTTTCCTTTGACCACTTGAACATGGTCATAGAATTCACTCTCAGTAATGAGTTATAGGTACAACCTGTTTGACTTCATATCACAAACGTCTCCTACACTAGCCATGAAGGCTCGCCCAAGTTAGTAGAAAAAGTTCCAGTCTATCTGTATATCAATGACATGAAAATTCATTGGAATTAGAGGATTTCCGTTTTGAACCAGAAGGTTTCTGGAAATCCTTCCTGAATTCACCTTAGAGCAATCCACAAAGGAGACTGAAGCACTAGAGGTTCTATCTTTAGACTTAGCTTCTCAGCCATTTCCCTGGGCATAATACTGACTGAAGAAAATGTAGCTTATAGTGCGTTGGATAGCTGTGACCTTGAATAATACAGGGAACCACAAACATCTCAAGGTCACTCTTCTTCAGTGTAATCCTCTGCTTCATCGTCTCTCTGATCTGATAGAAAATATGCTCAATGTCCTTGTCAGTCTCTCTGCTCCCTCTGAAAATCATCAAGTAAGCCTCATCGAATATTCTCAACATGGATCCTTATCATCCTCTTGGTGAAACTATTCAACACTTTCTCATTAGCTTCTCTCCTTAGATGCTTGGGAACCTTGTTCTTCTTTCTCCTAGAAGTTTTTCCCTCAATAGCCTTGTCAATGATCAAAGGCTATGGTGCATCCTCAGGTTTCTGATTAGTGTTCATTGTTGGCTCTGTTGATGTCTGAGACATATGTCTTGAAGCATTCAATTAGACTGCATCAACACTTGGCAATTGAACTGGATAGGTTGTCGTTGGTGTTGATCGATAATAATGGTAGGGTGTCAATCGACGCATGTCATTTCACAAGTTCCTACAGATTCAGGATGGGGTGTTGATTGGTGCTCAGCTGCCGGTGTCAACCGACACCAATGCGAACTGCCGAAAGACATGGAATGTTTGACTTGAAAGTCCCCTTCTTAGAGCTTTTCTTCCTTAACCACTTTCCAGAAATCATCAACTATGATGGCACTAACGTTGTGCTTCTGTCCAGCCTCTCCTTTTCCTTTAATCAGCGATTCTTGTCTCCTCACAGCTTCAATATTCTAAGAGATTTGAGTCTCCAACTTATCTACATGGTTGCTTGGAGCTTCGATCTTGTCATTAAGGGTTGTGTACACATCATATATCTTGCCACTGAAATCCAATGTCATATTCTGCTGACCTTGAAGAACCTGATCAATCATGCTCTCTATCTTGCCTTCTTGATTTATGGTGGATGATTATGGTAAGAAGAAGTTTCTATAGCTCATTTTGTTGTTGTTGTTGTTGTTGTTGGTTGTTGTTGTTGTTGTTGTTGTTGCTGTTGTTGTTGCTGTTGTTGTTGCTGTTGTTGTTGTTGTTGTAATGAGTCCTTTGACCAATGCCATTGAACTTTCTGTTTCCACCCTAATTTCTAGGCCCTCTAAAATCAGTGCTACTGATGTAGTTCACATTCTCTTTGTTTCCTTTATCAGACAGTATCAACAACATCTACATCATTTGCAAAGCTCACCTGCTTCTTTTAAAGCTTAATGAACACTGTCCATCTTGGCCTTAACTTCATCCATCTGCTTCTTTCCCAAGCTAGCAGCCGATTTCTTCCTCTTCAAATATGTGTTTTTTGGTGCTTTTGCTACATGCCAAGTTCTCGTTCAACACATGGTGTGGACAGTTTCTCTTAATATAACATGAATCTGATTAAGGAGCTTCTGAAAAATCTGCAGACTCATGTGTGAATGTAGCAATTATGTTCCTCAAGTCCTCAGATCGTGCATCATCAAAGAATTATGCTGGAAGGCGTTTTTGATGGCTGTCAAGGACGTAAGGTATCCTTATGATAACTGCTTAAGCCAATACGAAGCATCTCCACAAAGTTAGTACTTGAAGAGTTTGAAGAGAAGGTAGTCCTCAATGACTTCATTGGCTTTGATAGCAAATACAGGATCCTCAAACTGCTTCGATGGTCCATCGAATGCTCATGTGGGTGAACATGATAAGGTGTCTGTCCCACATGTGTAATGTATTGATATAGCCTATTTATTACCAGTTTTAGGCCATGTTATAGGCTCCATTTAAGGTCTATTATGTGTTACTAAGCTATGTTTTAAGGTCTTTACATGTCAAGGTACGTTTTGGATATATATTGAGATACTTGGAGCTTTTGAAGAGAAGAATCTGTAGCTGATCATATAGAGAGTCGAAGTACAAGATTGCCATCGATCGGCGACACAACCTTGGTGTCGATCGATGTTACACGACCAAGTCATTCGATGTCGCACATCTGCCATCGATCGACGTCCCAATCACAGACAGCCGATTTGAAAGCCCAAGTTAGAGGCAAGACACAAGATTACAGATTACCCCTGACGAGTTTTGACCTAGATTTTTAGGGTGTATTACACCATAAAGAGAGCGTGGTGTGCCAATGGCAGATTGTGTGCACCAGCATTCCATTATAGTTTTAGGATTATTTGGGGACAAGATTCATAACTCCTTAGGGAGATTTGTATTGAAACCCCAATATTTTCTCTATGCATTATATTAAGACTATTATTTTTACTTTAATCATGTCTAAGTAGTTATCAACTATATTTAGGGTTGAACGATAGCAAAGATGGATTAGCACAAAAGTAGGATTGCTAGGTTAATTTAATATTCATCAATTGAGTTGTGCTTAATGCTTGCATTCTAGAGTATCTAACTAAGATCTCGAAAGTAAGACATGGACGACTACAAGAGTAGGTTCTGTGCAAGAAAAGAATCTATTGAAATAGTTGTTAGGCGCTTGCGAGAGCTAGTCAAATTAGCTTGGTGAACATATCAAATCTCGTTCACACTTCCTTTTGATTTCACCATCAATCGACATTGGGCTTTAGCCGTCGATCGATGGTCTTCCTTTTTCTCGCATACGAGAGTTTGAGTTAAAAGGGTCAAAATAGTTAATATTTGTGTTCTATAATATTTACATATCCATGCTTCTTATTCCCTATAATTCATTCAGCTTGATACCCTAGATCTAGCATATTTACATTTGCATCTAGTTAGTCTATTGTCATACATATTTAGCACTATTAGCATATTTCCATATTGCATCTATTCCTTCTAATAAGAAAATATTTCCTAAATTGATTACTTGTTACCAATATAATATAATTACCTAGCTTAGTCTTTAGATGTAAGAAATCTATTGTGTGCCATTGTTCTCTGTGGATTTGATCCCTAAATACAACACCTGATCTCTCTTGGCAAGAGTATTATTTTGTGTGTTAGGATTAAGGGTTAATTTTAATAGTTAATTGTTTAGGATATTTATGCCCTGCTAGAACAATAAAAACACACACATGTCAAATTTGGCGCTGTTGCCGGGGAACATTGATCACCATTAGATTTAATTTCTAGGGATTTTGTCTAGTTTTGTTTTTACTTTCAAAGTTACTAAATTTTCATTTTTCTTTGTTTTTCAGGTGCATGCAAAATAGTACCACGAGTAATAAAGGACAAGAATTACTATTCTCAGAACCACAGAAATTTGAATGTACGATCCGCAAAGAAAGACAACAAGCATCGATCGATAGCATCTACTCAGCGACGACCGACATTTCTTTACGGACGACATCGACCGAGATAAAGAACTCTACCATCGACCGACATTGATCACTCAGCATTGATCGACAGCATCTCACCGGCGTCGATCGAGGACAGCAGACGAGTTCAGATGGTTGGGCCTATAGGAATGGTTCAGAATGAGAATGGAGACTTGCATAACCTCAAAGGTCATCTACGTAATGCAGCAGTTCAAAAGATAGACGATCGGGGTGCTGTAATCCCTGATACAGAAGCAGAAGCAGAAGTAGACGCTGCAATAGCTCAACCTAAAGCTAAAGCTCAAGCTGCTAGAGGCATGGAGATTTCAAGGCCAATCAGAAGACCATGGATCTAATTTATTTTTTTCAAAGTACTGGAGGGAAAGCATAAGATGACTGTGGATTTCAATGGGAAGAAAGATTTGCTATACCTCCACCTAAACACAAAGATCGAAGATTTCGACACCCGTGTGGGGGAGCTGGAGAATCATATGACTCAAAAAAGTGTAGCCCTTAAGAGATACGAGTCTATGGTTAGGGAGAAGGAAGATTCTGGACATGAACATCACGTCAATGCTGTGATTGATGATGATTTCTGGGTAAAAGTCAAGAAAGAAAGGACACAATAGGAAGGATCTAGGAAATTCAAGTTCGTTTGGTAGTTCGCACATGAATCAATCGACACAAGAAACTGAGAATCGATCGACGGTCCCTGTGGAGATGGCAGAATCGAGAAAATCTTCCAACATCGCTCGACGCAGAGATCGTAAAATCGATCGATGGTACCAGTAACAAAACGAGTTCATCAAGCAAAGGTCACGAATATGACAACTCCAGAGCAGAAGATGGATACATCAGAGCCTATGATGGTTGATAAGGCTACCGAGGGTCATCCTAGGAAAAACCCGAGGATCATTATGAAGAAGAAAAGTGATCATGGGAATTTTGTGATCCCATGTCTGATCAAAAGCCACAATTTTCCCAATGCCCTATGCGACACCGGATCTTCAGTGAGCACATCATACCCAGATCTATGGCAGAGAAGTTGAACCTGAGAGTGGATCATTCTAGTGATTTTTTTCATTTCTGTGGATTTCTCTAGAGTGATTCAGGGGGTATTTGTAAGATGTCCCACTGAAAATTCAGAACGTCCTAGTCCCGATAGACTTCCATGTGATGGACATCCATATCAATTGGAACTCTTCTTTGTTACTTGGAAGAGCTTTCATGGCCACCGTAGGAGCTATCTGTGAGATGAAGACAAACATGTTGTGCCTTTCCTTGATCGATCATAATGTTTATTATGAAATTTCTAAGAATAAACATTCCCTCAAGAAATTATGTAATGCTCAAGAGCTTGTGGCCACATGCTTCTGCGATTATGTGTTCCATGATGAGTCAGCATAAGAAACATCAATCGAACCCAAACTCGAACGTCGATAGATTATCTTGGAAATCAACAATCGATTGACACCCACCCTTTATCATCGATCGGACACTCACCTTTCAGAACCGATCAACACCTACAATGCAGATCTCGATTACACCCCATCCTACCTCGAGTACGACGAAGATTACAAAGAAGAAGAGATGATCGAATACCGACGGATGGCTATGGAAGAGGCTGGTTGTAATAACCCTTACAAGCCAATGAATTTTTGATCGAGAAAATTTCAGCTCGACCAGTTCAGAGTTGGTCGATCAGATTTAAAAAGAAAATCGACCCAATCAATTAATGTCTCGACGGGACTGTCGTGTGGTCGAAAGGCCTCCCATTGAGATTTCTGGTAGAGTGTTAACTATTATGGTTGAGTTTTATTAAGCTGGACAAGCATAGTTGAAAAGGACGAGATTCAAAGGATGAGAAACATTTAATTCAAAACTGTCCGGAAAAATATCGACAAAAACTCATAAAATTATTCCTGAATCGTCACATGTCTTGCACCTTCTAGCCTGCTTGCTTCCTCAGTAATTAAGTCACATGACATGCACCTGTGTGCTTGCTTGCCTGCTTAGTAAATTAAAATAATCATGAGGCTGGGAAGATTTCTTCAAGGAAAGGAAAGTGTGAGTTGCTTTGTGGCTGAAAAGTGGTGAAGCAGCTCTCCACCTGTCTGTGCACAGCCTGAATTTGTTCTGAGTAAAACCTCAGCTGAAGCAACTTGCTATGCTATAAAACACCTTCTTCTCTCCTTCTGGTCGTCCATATCCTGCAAGAAAAACCAGAGAAAAAACAGTAAGTATTTGAGTGAAAAATCAGAGAAAAACTGTGAGAAAAATCAGGAAAATCAGAGAATTAAACAAAGGAGCATGGACGACCCTTTCCAACCTTCTTATGCCTTGAATCAGTGACTGTGGTGTGTGGAATAATTATTATATGGGCCAGAAAATTCATGAGATCACTTCACAGCTTATCAATCTCAAGTATTGAACTGGTAAGACCTTAAACAATTTGTTCAGATCAGTTTAATCAGATCCGTTTTAAGGAAACTTCATGTCTGATGTAAACCCTAAGCCATGATATGGTCTGTCCTGAGTTGAACCAAATCTTGATCTCTTTGTTTGAAGGTCAGAACGTGTTCTTAGCAAGAAGAGAGTGAGCAACCACGTTCATCCATCACTGAAGTAAAAGCGGCAAGGTCTCCGCCTTTGTTGTCTGATCAGTCTGAATGGAACCGGTTGGTGATAAGATAAGCTACTGCATGGATCAGTTGTCAAAATCTTTGTATGCTTCAGACTTGTTTAGTTTCAGTTTGAATCAACCTCATGGAACCGCTAGCTAAGTTGTTGTGAAGTGATTAGAACTAGACTTAACTAAGCATGAGCTGAGCTGTTATCACCGATTTAAGTTGAACCGAAATGAACATGTTCTGAACCTGTCGTGAACCAAACTGATATAAGAGAACTGAACTGAATGTTATGAACTGAGTTGATTTTCTTCTGGAACCAAATTGATGACTTTATGTTCCAACCGTTCTGTTATTGGTTCAGATGGTCGAGGTCAGTGACAGACCAGCCCGATCATGCCTTGTCCTCATTCTATTTTGGGAGTGATCTGCTAGTGGAGAACATTTAGCTTGAGCTTGAGTCTAGTCTTCCTTAGCCAATCTCATGGATTCAAAGGTGAATCTAGATAGATGACGGATGAGTTATGAATGACGGTTGCTTGAGTAAAATAAATGATTATGGGTGATACATAAGTAAGTATCTTGAACTATATTAAACTGCGAAGTGTTTACATATTATAAACACATAAGAAATATTATGAATTATTATTTGACGTTTATCCCGAACCTTAGTACTTATTCTCAAGTACTAATATATAAGTATATTATTAAGTATATGAGTATGAATCATGTGAAGTCTTATCATATTCAGTCTCCCTAAAGTCCCCACATTACGTGACTTGGTCATGCGAATTGAACAAGGTCATGAAGACACGATGATGGGGAGCACCCTGGAGGCTGTGTACTGCATGACGATGTAGTCTTGAATGTTCGTAAGGACGTTCGAGGATGATGGTAAGGCTAACGATGCTAACTCACTAGGCTCGGTTAGCCTTTGTGGTTTATCGGGTCTAGTATATATATAGGGTATTGATATATGAGTGAATGGCGGGTGACATGAAGGTGATGTTTAAGATAGGATTCACATCGATGGAATGATAGGCCTTATATATATATACAATAATTAAGGAATATATTTTTTCTGCATTCAAATGGTGTCGATTGCTATACTATAATATGTGTTGGGGTGCGGGATTAGACTCTCTGAGTAAACTAGTTACTCATGACTTATTTTTGATGCAGGTAACCAGTAGGCGGGAGACCTTTACTTTAGGACGAGAAAGAACAGCATTAGCCAACGGTATTTTATTATCCTTGCAAAATTAGTTTTGATATTCTTAAGTGTAAAGTTTGTTTATCGAAAAGCTCGAGGTTAATCTATAACATTTTGTAAGATGCTTTGAAAGAAAATTATATAATGTATTAAATAATTTTTTAAGTATGAGTTCCATATGATATTGGTCCTTGTTCCAAACAAACTAACTATTGGGTATGCTTAGTCGGGTTTGAAAAGTCTAGGGTTGTACCTAATAGGATATGTGTACTTAGGCGAGTGGCCTAAAGTAACTGGATCTGATCCGAGAACTTCGGGTTAATCATTTATGTACACATTGTGGCTTCTCATTTTGGTTTAAGTTACTAGTGATTGGTTGTGCATGTTCTTGTTTGATTGTTGCATGACCGGTCGAGTCAACTTGTACTTAGACCAGATCGGGGGTGTCACACTGGTGTTTTCCCATGTTTCCCATCAACTCGGGGAATTGAAATCTATTGATGGTAACCACTAACCATCGATCGACACTGTTCGTAATTCAGAGTCGGGACCAGATTCAGCTGGCGAACGCGAAAGAGAATACGGTTCTCTAGAACCAAACGAGTCTGGTATTGTGAGAGACCCAGATGGTCATGCAAGAGATATGGATGGCAGAATTCTACATCTCACGAAGGAAAATGTGGCAGATATACTTGCAATGGCCAATGGAGCTGGAAATCTTTTTGGCCACCAGTCTGATTATCAAGCATCAGTCGACGGTCAGCATACACCATCGATCGGAAACCATCAGGCTTACCATGGATGCAGTGAAGCTTATGAAGAATATGATTCGAATTACAATGAGGAAGAACTGATTGAGTCTGGTAGCCAGGAACTGGAAGAAGCTGGCTGGGTAATGAACGCGAAGTGGATAATCGAGCATTCGATCAACGGCATCTCTTGGCCATCGAACGACATTAAAGGAACACAAGAACAATTACTTAGAGCAGAAGATACAGAAGATGGTTATCTCAAACCAGATGATTTTGGAATTTTCCGAGATACAGAAGGAAGTGCACGAGATCTTTATGGAGAATTCTAAATCTATCAAAGGAGGATGTAGCAGACGCCCTTGTTATAGCTAATGGATCAGGATTTTTATTTGGACAACAGCAACAGACATTAATCGAACGCACAGGTATCGACATTGATCGACAGCAAGGAGCAGAAGCACGAGCCGATCCACAATCAAACATCGATCAACGACAACAAGCATGCAACGATCGATACAACCATTCCAGAAGTCCATGAGTTTTGTACATCTAACCCCTTTAGCTAAGAAATTCCAGGATCGATATGTTGAATAAACCCCCAATTGATCGACGGTAATGTGGAGTATGGAACGAGAGATTATAATGCTGATGGCAAGAGAAATTTCTATTGGGAAAAGAAAGATGAGTATGGCATCTGCAGAGATGAGAAAGGTAATGCACGAGCTATAGACGGAAGAGTTGTGAATGTGCAAGAAGAAGATATCAGGGCGGTTCTAGAAAGAGCTACTATGTTTGAGTACAGCTACATATGTTTCCCTGAACATGCAACAAAGATCGGTATGTCCATGAAGAAGCAAGAAAAATACAGCAGAGCAGAGATTGACGATATCGTGAATGAGATCTACAAAGCTCAAGATATGTCTTTGGATGATTTCTACAAGAGGCTTGATGATGTCTACTATCCTATTGGCAAGTGCCTCACCGGTTTGATTACACACATGGATGAGGTGAATACATATCTGGATACTGTTCAAAGACAGCATGTGATTGGAGCAAACTGAGTGCCATCGATCGACGGCAGCATCATGCCATCGATCGATACTGAGTTTGACAGACAAAAGTCTGCAGAAGAAAAACAATTAGAAGACAGGTTTAATGAGATTACTCTTTCTCGAAACCTGATGAAGGAAGGAATTTCTCAGCAATTGAAGGATATGTCAGAGACTACAGCTGCCAGACTTAGAATGCTACAACGCGGTATCTGAGAATCTACAAAGGAGAATGCATTCACTGGAGGTTACTAAGGAGATTATAAAGAATGAGAAGCCAGATGAGATGAGGCAATGAGAAAATTCGTTGGTACATGGTTTCAGATGAGCAAAGAAGATGTAGACACTTGTTTTCCAAGTGTTGATCCCCTCCATTCTAGTTAGAAAGTTCAATACGTGGAACATAAGACTATAACCAAGCACTGAGTGGGAGGCAACCCACTGTTTAGTAAATTTTTATTTAGTTTTACTTACACTACTACTTATTTTCGAGTTTTACTTTATTTTAACAGACTATTTGAGTCCACCATCGATCGTCACCATAGATTGCACCATCGGTCGACAATGGATCGCGACCATCGATCGACCAAACCCGCCTACCATCGATCGACACTCTCTTACAGAGAGAGGTATCGAGTTTTCTACTTAAGCTATTTACATATGATTTGATTTTTCCTAACCAATCTGGGGCAGATTACACTAGGGACACTGTAATTTAAGTTTGGGGGAGGTTCACTAATGCTATTTTATTGTTTTTGAGTTTTATTTACTATCTATATATAAGTTTTTCAAAAAATTTTATTGGGTCAAGAAGAGGACTATGATCAATATTTATTATTGACTAACCACACTTTAGAACCATTCTTAGAAGGTTCTTTGCAGAGATTACTAGAGATACAAAGTGGATAATCATGCCACTATATCACACTTGCTTAGAAAGTTCGAAGGAACCGAAACTGATTTCCAACACTAATCCTGACATTATCAACTTGCTTTGGGGCTTGGTATACACTGGACCGGATTCCTTCTGCAAGTCTGGAAGGTAAAAGTCTGTGTGATTCTGATTCCCCTCTCTCTCCCCTTCAGATTAAAAAAGGAGTCGAATAGGATTTGGAGGCTACAACCATTAAAGCTTTATTCATATAATCCTAGAAAAAGATAAAGGAAAAAAAGAAGTGAATAGGATCTGGTGGCAAAAACAATTAGGGCTTGATTCATGGAAGCCTATCCAAATATCACAGTCAATTAAAAAAATAAAATGATACCCTCAAAAGAAAGGAGACATTGACTGAGAAGAAGTGAGAAAAGAGAGAGGAAAAGAATCAGAGAAGACTGCATGTGTGTTCAAATACTTGCAGGGATAAGAGTCCATATATCCTTTGTTCGATAATCCCAAGGTAAAACCTGCACTTTTATTTTATGCAAAGAATGAAATCAATATAGGGACGAGTCAGACTAGTATTTGCTAACTTATTGGTAGAATGGATTTAATTTCTATACTAGATAGGGTATGTAAAGTTTCTCCTGCGATTGACTTGATAGGATGTGGCTACAATAAAGTAAGGTGACAGTTATACTTAGAAATTATGTGTCTTCTCTTTTTAAAACCTCTTTCACAGACTTGTTTGCTTGAGGACAAGCAAAAGGTTAAGTGATAGGGACTGATATTTACCACTATTGTTCCATGATATCAGCCTTATTTAGAGACTATTATATGTGTTTGTAGTATGTTTTAGATTATTTTCAGGTTCAGTTACGTTTCTGGAGAACTTTGGTGATTTTGGAGCTTTTAGAGATGCAAAATTGCGCAGATGCGTCAGATTTTTATCTATGGATGGAGACCTTCCATGGTATGATTTAGCTGATATTTTGAAATCAGATAGAGCTTTGAGTTAGCTTTCCAATTCCACCGGGTTGAGGTCCATCAGACGATTATACCTAAAGTTGTGCCCGATTTACTGAAGTGTGGTTTGTCTGCCTCGCGAGAGGAAGCTGTCGAGAAGATAAATGAGTGTCGATCGACGGCACAGCCTAGATGTCGATCAACGGTGATCCCAGATGACAGGCCCGACTTGTTTTATGGTGGATTTATGCCTAGAACACACCATAGTTTACCAGAATACCCCTAGATGAATTTAGACGTAATTTATATAGTTTTCCAAGCCATTGTTGACGGCTAAGCTTTATTTTATTCATTGTGCTTAAGTTTAATAGAGAATACCAATTCTTCTTCAGAGATTGATTGGAACTTCTTTGGTTTTATATTGATTTCTATATCTATTATTTATTCAGACTATGATTTGTGTTATTGCTTCCATGTCTGAGTAATCATCTTGTTAGGTTTAGGGATTTCGTGTTCTTAATGTCAAACTGATAGTCATAGGATTGCTAGGTTATCTATAGATCTCTACACCAGGGTGGCTTGTAATACTAAGATCTAGAGTAGTGGAATAGCATGAGAGTGTGACTGATTGCCTGAACCTAGAATCATAAGACAATTCAGAGGCACGAGAGTGCAATTAATTAACGGAACACGATCCCTGTGTGGATTAGATATCTAGGCGCATACGAGAGTTGGTCTAGGAACTAGTTGAACACAATCAATATGTGTTAATGCTTGTCTGAGGTAGTATCGATCGATACTCAAGCATTGGTATCGATTGATGCTCAATCCTTGTTTGCATGCGACAACTGAACAAAGAACTTGGGCATATGATTAATAATTGCATGCGGGAGCTGGACTACTTGCTTATTGAATTTGAGTTCTAGAATTTGATCTATAAAACCCTTAGCATCCTTGATTTGTGTTTTGAATCTATTAATTGATAAATCCCTAGACCTAGCTATTTCATCTTATTGTTATCAAACCAATCACCTTCTTACTTGTCTACCAATACTTCTTTAATAAATTGTTTGCCTAGCTTAATTTAAACATCTATAGTCCTATTGTGTGTCCACGCTCCCTGTGGATTCGATCCCAAAGTATTGCAACTGAACCTCTTATTTGAGAGAGTAAAAATAGCTTATAGGGTTAATTTGAAAATGCATAATAAAAGCTCCATCAAATTTGGCAACCGTTGCCGGGGAGCAAGGATCGCCATTAGACTTGATTAATAAGTTTAGTCTATGTTTTATTTTCTGTTTCAGTTACTTACATACAGTTTTCCTCGTCTTTCAGGTACATGCAGAGCAGTACCAGGAGAAAAACGAAAAAGTCTTACTTTTCTCAGACCCAACAGCTATTGAATGCACATCCGCAAAGAGAAACGTCTTGCATCGATCAACAACGACACTTCGAGGTCGATCGACACCACTGTTGGACGAACATCTATCGGACACTTCTACTCTACCATCGATCAACAGTAACCGACGAGTAGAGATGGTTGCGACACTTATTCAGACAAGGGATGTGAATGGAGACCTGCATGACCATGAGGGTTATCTGTGTAATGCAACAGATCAGAAATTAGATGCACAAGGGCTGTAATCCCTGATCATCGATCGATTAGCAGAGTTGATTAGGCCTACTCGATTCTATATTAACAGGTCTGCTATTCAACCTCGAAAAATCCATGGGGTCAATGGCCAGATAAGACCTTCATACTTTACTCATGTGAGCGAGCACCCGTTTTATGGCGTTCGCCCTGAAGATCCCATGGACCACATTGAAACACTAGAGGATTTTATTTCTAGCATCCTGGAGGATGAAGAAACTAAAGACTATCATCTATGCAAGTTATTCAAGTATTCTCTCTCTGAGAATGCACTTGTTTGGCTGAAACTTCTTGCACCAGGATCTCTCACTACCTCGGATGATGTCAAGACTGCATTTCTGACTAAATTTTTTGATGATGCAAAGACCGAAGAGCTAAGGGATAAGATTTTGACATTCTCTCAGAAACCTACTGAAGGGTTTAGAACTCTTTCGACAGATTTAGGGGGTACCAAAAAGACTGTCCACATCATGGTTTCACGGAGGTTCAACTGCTTGGATTCTTCTCCAAAGGTATTGATGCACAATATAATATAATGTTGAATCAGGCAAGCGAATGGCACTTTGGGACTAGAACTCCACAGGAAGCTAAGAGACTGATTCAGAACTGTGTCTAGCAACAGTATTACAAATATGGATACTCACAAAATGCAATCAGGTGTTACGAATAATGACAACATCATTGAGGTCGAGGACAAAACTGATTTTGTACATGAAGTCTCGTTGGTGGAACATGGTGTAGAAGAGGACGAGAATCATATAAATGAAATCTGTTTTCAGGACCATATTCATAGGATGTAATCTATTATGGAACGAGCCATATAAATTCAGTAGAAGATGAGTGAATACTTAAATCTGAGGTTGGATTCTATCCACAAAGAGCTTAATGGAAAATTAGATGCCATGAACACCCATGTCAGGATGCTAAACATCCACAATTCCCAGACAACAGAAGCTGTGAAGAGGCAAGAAGCTTTAGTTAAAGGGAAAGCTGGGGAGAGCGAAGAACCAGGTTGATGCCATCTTAGATAATCACTTTGGCGAAGTAATCGCGCATGAGAAGCTGGAAGAAGGTGCTTTTCTAGTCGAATGTTTTATGAACTTTGGCAGCTCGCACTGGTGTCGATCGACACCATCAGATCAGCATCGATCGACACCCATAGAAGAGTACGTAGGAATGGTGAAAATTCAGAGCCACTCAGACTTTGCCACATGACACCCGCTTCCTCCCAACCCCTACTGTGTTAAAACGGATTCCGTCGATCGACACCAACATGACAACATCGATCGACATCAACAAATGATCGACGACAGCAGACGAGCATCGTCGACACAAGCCCATGTAAAGCCATAATGCAAACCGCTCATCCGAAAGGCCAACAGTGACCACCAATCAGCGGGAAATCAGCCAATTCCTACATCAAAAGGGGCCAGTGGTCCCGATCAGTACATAAACACGTTACCTGTGCGAAAACATACATTAACTAGTACAAAATTCAATTTCCATACATGAACTTTCAAATTTTGGTTTTAACATACATTGACATAATATTTGTTAGTCAAACGTTAAGTTGTCGTTAACATGTAACATGAAATCGGTCAATTCCTACATTAACAATGACCAGCAATCACAATCAATACATAAACACATCACATGTGCGAAACAATACATCAACTAATACAAATTTAAATTCAATACATGAACTACCGAAATTTGGTTTTCATATACATTGATCTCATTTTCACTAGTCAAATATTACCGAATATAAAATGTATGTCACGTGTTGATTAAATAAGGTTTTTATTGTATTATATGGTAATTAAAATTTATTACGTTCTAATTGACTGAGAAAATAAATCATTTAGGCCAAATGATTTTGTTCTCGTGTGACTCATTAGTTAGTTTTGTTATTTATTTATTATTTTTTGATTTTTTTGGCAAAAAAACGTAGCACAGAGAACAAAACAAATAATAAAATTGAACAGAGAGAAATGAGAATGTATAAGCTAGAAAGTTTTCGTTTTTCTCTGTTTGATTTTGTACTATGTTGTCTTCTATGTGTTTGTTTTTTTTGCCGAAAAAGTCGAAAAAACAAAAACTTAGAAAAAACTAACTAATGAGTTACATGAAACAAAATCATTTGTTCTAAATGATTTATTTTCTCAATCATTTACCACGTAATATGGTTTAATTACCACATAATACAAGAAATAACCTTACTTAATCAACACGAGACAGACAATTTATAGATTAGTGAAAATTAAGTCAATGCATGTTAAAACTAGATTTCGAAAGTTCATGTATGGAATTTAAATTTTGTATTAGTTGATGTATGTTTTCGCATAGGTGAAACGTTTATGTATTGATCGAGACAGTTGGTCCATGTTAATGTATGAATTGGCCAATTTCATGTTACATGTTAATGACAATTTAACGTTTGACAAACAAAAATTAAGTCAATGTATGTTAAAACCAAATTTTGAAAGTTGATGTATGAAAATTGAATTTCTTACTAGTTCATGTATGTTTTCGCACAGGTAACGTGTTTATGTACTAATTGGGACCGTTAGCCCTGTTGACGAAGGAATTGGCCGATTTCCCACCAATCAGCAGGATGTCGATGCACCAGAACAAGGGCAATTGATTCCAGCTAAAACCTCTTTCGTTGATAGAATGGATCACGGTACACACCATATATCGATCGACATCATGTGGACGAACATGAATCTTCCATGGACAAGCAGGCAGCGAAAGTAAGAATTCCAAAGAAGAGAGTGAGATATGGAGAACCCTATGTTCCCAAACACCTCAGGAGAGAAGCTAACAAGGCTGAACTTGATGGATTTCAAAAGATAGTGAAGAGGGTCCCTAAGGATATGTCTTTCGAGGATGCATATCACCAATACAGACTTGGTAATTTCTTCAGAGAGAGTAAGGACACGGATAAGGACATTGAGTTGCTGTTTAATATGGTCAGCCGCAAATCTGAGAAGACACTGAAGAAGGAACAAGATCCTGGGAAGTTTCTGACTCCTTGCTGTATACATGACACCAATTTCCCATACGCCCTCTGTGATACTGATCTGCAGTAAGCATCATGGCCAAGGACACTGCCGAAGTATTAGGATTAAAGGTGTAACCTTCTCAAGATAGCTTCACCTTCGCGGATAACTCCAAGGTAAACTCAGCAGGTATGATCAAAATTGTTAAAGTAGAGATAGGTGAATGCACTGTTCCTGTGGACTTTCTTGTTTTGGGAAGAAAATCTGGTCGAGAATCTTCTCTTTTCTTTGGAAGAGCCTTTATGGCTACAGTAGGGGCAGTTTGTGATATCAAGAAGAATAGGATGTGCCTTACTAATGTTGATGAAAATGTGTTATCACGATCCTGTGGGAAAGACCAAAAGTGTGGGGTTTATTTCATGGATAGAGCCGTCTGAAGATTCAGCATCTGCATCTGATTCAAACCGCAAAACGACAGAACCAGCATCGGCGTCGATCGACACTCGCCTAATAGCATTGATTGACACTCTCCAGATATTAGAGAAACCTATGATTGAAAATCCTAAGTCTAAGGGAAGGGCCAGAAAGAAGAAAAAGAAAAGAAAAGAAGATAGATACATATTTTTTTGTCACCGGTTCCTTCACGATGTTATGAGGGAAGTCTTGAGTATAGGATGTGCTGCAAAGGAAGTATGCAACCTTTTACCAAGTTCAGGGTGCTATGTGATCCAGAGATGAAAGACAAAGGGGAAGCTTCTTCAAGAGCTTTTCTCAACAGCATCAACATAATGAGGAAGAGGGACACTGAGAGCTGTTTTGCAGCAAATTCTCCTTCTCATTCGGACTGAATCAGAGTTCCAAAACGTCGAGCTTAAGACTATAACCAAGCGCTGAGTGGGAGGCAACCCACTGTTTAGTAAGTTTTTATTTAGATTTTACTTATACTAGTATTTATTTCGAGTTTTATTTTATTTTTACATACTATTTGAGTCCACCGTCGATTGACCACAACATGCCTACAATCGATTGACACTCTCTACTGAGAGAGAGGTATCAAGTTCTATACTTAAGCTATTTACTTATGATTTTATTTTTCTAACCAATACGGGGCGGATGACACTGTGGACACTGTAATTTAAGTCTAAGGGAGGTTCGCTAATGCTATTTTATTGTTTTTGATTTTATTTTACTATTATATATGTTTTTCAAAAAGTTTTATTGAGTCAAGAAGAAGATTATGATCAAGATTTATTATTGACTAACCACACTTTAGCACCATTTCTTAGAAGGTTGTTTGGGGAGATTACTAGAGATACCAAAGTGGATAATTCTGCCACTATGTCACACTTGCTTAGAAAGTTTAAAGGAACCAAAGCTGATTTCCAACACTAGTCATGACATTTTTTTGCTTGATTTGGGATTGGATACACTGGATCAGATTCGTTCTGCAAGTCTGCAAGTCTGGAAGGTAAAAGTCTGTGTACTTCTGATTCCCCTCTCTCTCCCCTTTCAGATTAAAAAAGGAGTCGAACAGGATTTGTGGCTACAACCATTAAAGCTTGATTTATATGATCATAGAAAGATATAAAGGTCAAAAAGAAGTAAACAAGATCTGGTGGCAAAAACCATTAGGGCTTGATTCATGGACGCCTATCCAAATATCTCAGTCAATTAAAAAATAAAATGATACCCTCAAAGAAGGGAGACATTGACTGAGAAGAAGTGAGAAGCGAGAGAGGAAGGGAATCACGGAAGACTACCAGTGTGTTCAGATACTTGCAGAGGTAAGAGTCCATATATCCTTTGATCGATACTCCCAAGGTAAAGCCTGCACTTTTATTTTATGCAAAGAAATGAAATGAGTAGAGGGGTGAGTCAGACTAGTATTCGCTAAGTTGTTGGTAGAATGAAATCGGTTGCTATACTAGGATAGGGTATATAAATTTTCTGTGTGATTGACTTGATAGGATGTGGTTGCAACAAAGTAAGGTGAGAGTAATACTTTGATATTATGTGAGTCTTCGCTTTTCAAAACCTCTTCCATAGGCTTATATGCTTGAGGACAAGCAAAAGGTTAAGTCTAGGGGAGTTGATAGGGCCTGATATTTACCACTATCTTTCCATGATATCAGTCCTATTTAGAGTCTATTATATGTGTTTGGAGTATGTTTTAGAGTATTTTCAGGTTCAGGTACGTTCTGGAGAACTTCGATGATTCTGGAGCTTTTAGAGATGCAGAACTGCGAAGATGCGTCAGATGTTTAGCTATGGATATAGATCTTCCCACGGTACGATTGAGCTGATATATTGACATCAGACAGCCTTTTACTTAACTTTTCAATGCCACCGGTTTGAGGTCCATCGGACAGTTAGATCAAAAGTTATGCCCAATTTACAGAAGTGTGGTGTGTCTGCCTCGCGAGAGGAAGCTGTCGAGAAGATGAATGCGTGTCGATCTACGGCACATCCTTGGTGTTTCGACGGTGATCCCAGAAGACAAGACCGACTTTTTCATGGGCGACTTAAGCCCATAAGACACCACAATTTACCAAAATACCCCTGCACGAGTTGATACTTAATTTATATAGTTTTCTAAGCCATTGTTGACGACTAAGCTTTATTTTATTCATTGTCTAAAGTTTTAGAGAGAAGATCAATTCTCCTTCAGAGATTGATTGGAATTCCTTTAATTTTATATTGATTTCTATACCTATTATTTATTTAGACTATGATTTGTGTTATTGCTTCCATGACTGAGTAATCATCTTGTTAGGTTTAAGGATTTCATGTTCATAATGTCAAACTGATAGTCGTAGGATTGCTAGGTTATCTATAGATCTATACATGTGGGTTGGCTTGTAATACTAGGATCTAGAGTAGTGGAATAGCATGAGAGTGTGACTGAATGCTTGAACCTAGAGTCATAGGACAATTCAAAGCATGAGAGTGCAATTAATTAACGGAACACGAGCCATGTGTGGATTAGATATCTAGGCGCATACGAGAGTTGGTCTAGGATCTAGTTGAACATTATCAATATGTGTGTTAATGCTTGTCTGAGGTAGTATCGATCGCTACCCAAGCATTAGTATCGATCGACCCTCAATCCTTGTTTGGATGCAAGAGATTGAACAAAGAACTTAGGCATATGACAAGTAATTGCATGCGAGAACTGGATTACTTGCTTATTGAATTTGAGTTATAGAATTTGATCTATAAAACCCTTAGCATCGTTGATTTGTGTTTTGAATCTATTGATTGATAAATCACTAGACCTAGCTATTTCATCCTATTGTTATCAAACCAATCACTTGCTTACTTGTCTACTATTACTTCTTTAATAAACTGTTTGCCTAGCTTAATCTAAAAATCTATAGTCTATTGTGTGCCCACGCTCCCTGTGGGTTTGATCCCTAAGTATTACAATTGAACCTCTTATTTAGAGAGTAAAAAGTAGCTTATAGGGTTAATTTGAGAGTGCGTAATAAAAGCTACATCATTAAGTCTGGGGGAGTTGATATATCCTATTTATTACAAGTTTTAGGCCATGTTATAAGCCCCTTTTAGGGTCTATTATGTGTGTTTAGGCTATGTTTTAAGGCCTTTACAGGTCCAGGTACGTTTTGGATATATATTGAGATACTTGGATATTTTGAAGAGAAGAATCTTAGCTGATCATTTAGAGAGTTGAATAAAAGATTGCCATCGATCGGCGACACAACCTTGGCGTCGACCGATGTTACATGAACAATGTCGATCGATGTTGCACATATGCCTTCGGTCGACGTCCAATTGCAGACAACTGATTTCAAAGCCCCAAGTTAGAGACAAGACACAAGATTACAAGATTACCCCTGGACGAGCTTTGACCTAGATTTTAGGGTTTTATATTTATCCTTTATGTATTACACCAAAAAGAGAGCGCGGTGTGCCAGTGGCAGATTGTGTGCACCAGCATTCCATTATAATTTTAGGATTTAGTTGGGGAACAAGATTCATAACTCGTTAGGGAGATTTGTATTGGAACCCCAATATTTTATCTATGCATTATATTCAGACTATTATTCTTACTTTAATTATGTATGAGTAGTTATCAACTAGATTTAGGGTTTAGTGATAGGAAACATAGATTAGCCCAAAAGTAGGATTGCTAGGTTAAATTAATATCCATAAATTGAGTTGTGCTTAATGCTTGCATCCTAGAGTAGCTAACTAGGATCTCAAAAGTAGGACACAGACTTTATTGAACTAGGTTGTTAGGCGCATGCGAGCGCTGGTCTAGTTATTTTGGTGAACATATCAAATCTCGTTCGCACTTCCTTCTGATTTCACCGTCGACCGTCATTAGGCCT
The DNA here is from genome assembly GCA_905132765.1 of Moricandia arvensis. NCBI lineage: Eukaryota > Viridiplantae > Streptophyta > Magnoliopsida > Brassicales > Brassicaceae > Moricandia > Moricandia arvensis. Next base: position 55,332 of record CAJHQP010001004.1, read on the forward strand.
TGGCCGTCGATCGGTGGTCTTTCCTTTTGCTCGCATACGAGAGTTGCAGTTAAAAGGGTCAGAATAGTTAATATTTGACTTCTAGAATATTTACATATTCGTGCTTCTTATTCCATACAATTCATTAAGTTCGAAACCTTAGATCTAGCATATTTACATCTGCATCTAGTTAGTCTATTATCATATTTCCATATTTACACTATTAGCATATTTCCATATTGAATCTATACCTTCTAATAAGGAATATTCCCTTAAACTGATTACTTGTTACCAATATATATAATTACCTAGCTTAGTCTTTAGAAATAAGAAATCTATTGTGTGCCATTGTTCTCTGTGGATTCGATCCCTAAGTACTACACCTGATCTTTCTTGGAAAGAGTATTATTTTGTGTGCTAGGATTAAGGGTTAATTTGATAGTTAATTGCTTAGGATATTTATACCCTGCTAAACAATAAATCAACACCCATGTCATGTATGCAGGCTTCAGCTCAAAATCTTTCCTCTGGAAAGTAGGAGGAAGAATAGCAGATTTTTGGCGTAGTATTTATCTTGATGGTTGTAATCAGCAACCATTCTGGGTCGAACAGCCTGTCATTGTCATCAACTACAGCCTGAGAATTTGTTGCAGCAGATTCAGCATTTGCAGCTTCTAGAGCAGCTTCTTTTGGGTCAGGGATTACAGCCCCCTGATCATCAAATCGCTGACCAGCTGAATTCACAGATGACCCTCAAGGCATGCAAGTTTCCGTTCGCGTCCCTTATCAGTACAAGAGACGCGACCATGTTGCTTGCTCGTGGGTTGGTGTCGATAGACGAAGAAGTGTTGGTGTCGATCGTGTCTTGCTCAGAAGTAGTATCGATCGACAAAGGAGTGTTAGTGGCGATCGATGCTATTCGATTCTCTTTGCGGCTCATGCGTTCCAAACATGCAGAGTATGAAAATATTTGCTCTTTCTCCTTGTTGATTCTGGTACTGTTGGGCATGTGATATACCATGGATTTACCACTTTAGACCATAGTATAAGTCCTTTTTAAAGTTTATTATAACTCTTTGGAGCATTTTTGGTGTTGTTTTGTGTTATACAAGTTCTAGGTACACTTTGGAGAACTTTCGAACTTGTGAACCTATTTGATGTGCAAAACTACACAGATGCATCAGAAGTGTAGCTATAGATGGATACCTTCCCACTGTGAGATTGAGCTCATATTTTGGCACAATATATAGCTTTAAGTTGGCTTTCCAATGCTACCGGTTTGAAGTCAATCATGATCCTGGATTATAGGTTACGCTTTTTTACTGAAGAGTTGTCCGCCTGACTCACGAGAGGAAGCAGTTGAGAATCAACTAGTGTCGACCGAAACTACCCTCTTGGTGTCCATCGGCAGTCCTCCAAATCATAAAACCAACGTATTTTAATGAAGTTTTAAGAATCCCAACTTTGCCCTAAAGTTCCCATATTTACAGGAGACCCTTAGGCTACTAAAAACCCTATTAATATGTTTTCTTAGACATTTTTAGGCTAAGCTTTTATTATTAGGTTTCCTCTTAGGTTATGAGAGAAAGGAGGAACTCATTTAGAGTCCTCTTCAAATTCCTTTTGTTTTATTATTGATTTATTTTATATCTATTCATTCTATGAATGTCGGGTCATCTATCATGTCTGAGTAGATCCATTTTTAGGCTTAGGGATTTTCTAGGGTTTTGAACGAATTTCTGAAATATTGAATTCTTGGGTGATTAATAGGATCCCTAATCATAATTGGAGTTATTGTTTGTGTAATAGAGTAGCTAACTAGAACCCTAAGTCTAGGATATTGACAACTACAACAATAGGTTCATTACCTGGCATAATTCTGCTCAGCTAGGTTGTTAGATACATGCGAGAGCTGGTCTAAGTTAACTTAGTGAACATATCAATTAGGACGTTAATGATTGCTTAAGGAAGCATCAATTGACATTCACTCTATAGCATTAATTAACACTCATTCCTTATTCGCATGAGATAGCTAGAACAAAGGACTTAGTCCTCTGATTATACTCGAAACGAGATATAATAACTTACTATTGCATTCGAGTTCTAGGATCAAACCCTTCACATCTATAGCTTATAGTTTGATGACCTAAATGAAACCCTAAGTCTAGCACCCTCCTTCCATTGTTTACAACTCCCAATTACTGTTTTGTTATTTATTGCTTTACATTATTTACTACCTAGCTTAATCTGATAGACCTAAGTCTATTGTGAGAAATATCAACTTCTGTTGATGTCCCTAAGTCCTGCAATCGATCTCTTATTTGAGAGAGTTTCTCTAGTGTAATTTAGAGCACATCAAATTTGGTGTCGTTTCCAGGGAGCATTGGATCCACTATTAAACTTGATTAATAGGTTTCTTCAAGGTTTTACTTCTTGTTTTAGTCACTTACAAAAAAAAATGGTTTGTATTTCAGGTGCATGCCCAGTAATGCCAGTAGCAACAAGTAAAAAGTTCTTGTATTCTAAGACCATGCACTTTTAGAATGAACGATCCACAAAGAGAGAAAAAAACATCAATTGAAACCATCTTATCTTTGTCAGTAGACACTTCATGTGGGCGAGAAATGATCAACACACACTCACCTTCGTTGTTAGCTACGGACCCACAAGTATACAAGTTGGTTGCAACTCTTATACAAAAGAGTGATGAAAATGGAGACATGCATGACCCTGAGGGTCAATGTAATACATCAGGCTAGAGAGTTGATCATCAGGGGTCTGTAATCCCTGATCAAGAAGCAACTGCTCTACAAGCTTCTAATGATCAGTGTCCAGGCTGCTCGACCCAGAACGTTGGCTGATTATAACCATCCGGATCAATACTACGCCAATAGATCTGCTATTCGTCCTCCTACTTTCCATATGCACGATTTCTAGCTGAAGTCTTCATAGTTTCCACTATTAGGATCAATGCTCTACCATGGTAACCCACATGAGCATTCAATGGACCATCTTGAGCAGTTCGAGGATCTAGTTTTTGCTATCAAAACCAATGGAGTCCTTGAGGACTATATTCTTTGTAAGCTCTTCAACTTTTCATTTGCTAGAGATGCTTCATATTGGCTTAAGCAGTTACCACCTGGATCACTTACATCCTAGACTTACATCAAAAATGCCTTCCAGCGTAATTTCTTTGATGATGTGCGATACGATTTGAGGAACATAATTGCTACACTCACACATGAGCCTGGAAAATATTTTAGAATCTCCATGATCAGATTGAAGTCATATCGAGTGACTGTCAACACCATGGACTCAACAAGTTACAACTGCTTAGTACCTCATTCAGAGGCATTGCATTGGTTTACCATATTGCTCTCGACACTGGTAGTGAAAGAAATTTGAACATTAGGAATCAAGAAGAAGCTGTGAGACTTATTGAGAACTTGGCATCTAGCAGCAGCACCAAGAACACTGATTTGGAGAGAAAAAACGACTGCTAGCTTGGGAAAAGAGCATATGGATGCAGTTAAGGTCAATCGGGACAATGTTCATAAGCTTCTCAAGAAGCATGTGAGTGTTGTAGAAGATGTAGGCGTTGCTGATACCGCAATGATAAGGACGACGAAGAAGATGTGAACTATATCAGTGGCATTAGTTTTTAGAATTATGAGAATCATTGGGAAACATAAACTCCTAAAGGAGTAATTACAATCAAAGTTCGCATTACCAGAGACCCAACAAAAACAACAACAATAACATGAGCTAAGAATATTCTTCTTACCAGAATACTCCACCAACAACTCAAGAAAGAAAGATAGAAACCATGATTGATCATGTTCTTGAGGGTCATCAGAAACTGACAGAGGATTTCAATGGGAAGATAAATGTTGTATACACCAACCTGAATGACCAGTTTGAAGCTCTCAGCACTCATGTGAAGAAGTTGGAGACTCAAGTTGATCAGACCAGTGAATCTGTGAATACATATGAGGCGATGAATAAAGGAAAAGGAGAGGCTTGACAGAACAACCATGTAGTGCCATACATAGATTAGATTTTTGGCAAAGTGGTGAAGGAGGAGAAACTCCAAGAAGAAGACTTTGAAGACCAAAGTTGCATATCATTCGGAAATTCGCAGTGGTGTCGATCGACACCAACCTCTGGGAACCGACCAGCACCCCAAACTGAATCCATAAGATCTTGTATAATGGCAAGCATCGATCAACACACTACCGTTGTCGTCGATCGACACCCACTGGTGGGATTACCAAGTATTGATGTAAACCGATTGAATGCTTGAAGATAATCGTCTCAGACATCCACAATTCCAGCAGTAGACACCAATCAGAAACCCGAAGATGCATCAAATATTTTGATTGTTGAGCAGGCTACATAGGGACAATTTTTTTAAGAGAAAGAAAAACAAGGTTAACAAGAAATATATGGATAGTTTTACCAAGAGGATGTTGACGATCCTAGTGGACATGCCATTTGATGATGCTTATTGGTCCCACAGACTCTGTATGTTTCTTAGAGAGAGCAAAGAGATAGAAAAGGATTCAGGCAATATAGTTATGATGTATATATGCTAAGGGTGTGTGATAAACCGTCCTAGAACTCGAACGCATTAGTAAGTTATCCAGATATCGCTGCGACTCTAATCAGATGACTAAGTCTTTGTTCCACATTTCGCATGCGAACAAAGAGCAAGTGTCGTTCGATACTATGAAGTGAGTGTTAAACGATGCTTCCTTCAAAAACCATTAACATCATAATCTATATATTCCTAAGTTAATTTACACCAGCTCTTGCATGTATCTGACAGCTAATCTCAGAAGAATTAATGTAAAGTAACGAATCTACTGTTGTGGTTATCAGTTCCCTCAGGTAAGGGTTCTAGTTGCTACTCTAGAACACAAGCAGTAAGTCCAATTCTAACGAAGGATCCTAAGGATTCACCCTAGGATTTATGTGTTTCATTAATTCATATAAACCCTAATGAAACCCTAAATCTAACAAGAGAAACTACTCATATATGTTTAAGAAAAACATAATAATAATTTGAATAGACTGCGTAATTAGAATGAGGTAGAAAAACTGGAATTCCAATACAAAAGGTCTGAAGGACTTCTTGATCTTCTCTCCAAACAATAACTAAATGCTTTTAACAATGTTAAATAGTTGTGGTTGGATTCTTGCCCAAACAATGTTCAAAACACCTAAATACTAGGTATATGTAGGTGAGGGGTAGTCCAGTAATTTATGCGGATCTTATGGGCTTGATTCTAACTTTACTAAATTCTGCCCGTCAACTCGCGCGGGTTTCGAGCGACACTGAGGAGACAGTGTCAATCCACACTCTTCCTAAACTTGACTCTGACTTCTTCACAGCAATCAGGATGTGCAGCCTTAATGGTTGTTGTCATTTTGCATCCTTAATGGCTTTTGTCATCTACAGCCTTTTATACAACTGTCACCGACTGATTTATTCACAGCAATTAGGATGTTCGGCCTTAGCACCTTTCGTATAAACTGATCAGCACTTAGAGAGAGAGCGGGACGTTTTTATAGAGTAGCTAGAGCTTTTAGGAAGTATTTTCTTATTGAGTTTTCTGAATGAATTTACAATGAGGCCTTGCCCCCTTTACATACACATTCACCTCTTTAACGGACGACTGAGATCAAACAGATCTAACGGATGAGATCATTACCATCCTATGAAGTAACTTCACCTTGAAGTACTTCCCCCTTAAGTATCTTAGCCCTTAAGATAGCCCACAATATTTTACATTATCCTTACTTAGATATTTTACAGAGCTTAAACACTTAAGACAATACTAAGTATAAGTCACCCCAAACTTCGTGCTTCCGGTCCATTTGTTCTTCAAGAGAATGGGGCGTGACATCCTCCCCCACCTAAGCCGGTGACGTCCCTGTCGCGGATTACTCCTTTAGTGCCTCCCGCAATTGCCACAAGTCTTCTTTCGGTTCCCATGTTGCTTCTGCCTCAGGGAGTCCCTTCCACTTAATGAGAAAATGGGTTTGTCTCGGGACCCCTGCTTCCTCACTTCCTTTGACGCCAGCACCTCATATATTTCCTTTTAATAAGACTTGGTCATGACTGGTGGTTCCCTCTTTGAGACGCCTCTGTCTTGGTCGTCCATATCAGCGTGGTACGGCTTCAGCATGCATAACGCGGTATGGTTCGTTCGAGGGGTTGGTGATGCCATTCGGTCTTACGAATTCCCCGGCCATGTTTTGCACCCTTTTGAACCAGATCCTAAATCCCTACTTGGATCGGTTCATTGTGGCATACTTAGACGATATTTTCATCTACAGCAACTCAATGTAGGAGCATGTAGATCACCTAATGATTTCTTCAACAAACAGACCACGCTGTAGAAATTTCCACTCTATAATATGTGTTTGGAGTCTATTTTAGAGTCTTTTCAAATCCAGGTAAGTTATGGAGAATTGTGGAGATTATTGACCACTCTGGAGATTATTAAATATTTATTAAAAATTTACCTTTAATGAATGACTATTATCAAAAATACCTTAACTTTTTGATGAAAATAAAATTAGTTATTTTTTAAAATATTTATAGAAAATTTTAGAAACTCAACCTCACCCCTTTAACACTAAACCCTAATAAATAATCACTAAAGTGTAAACCCAAATGCTAATATATTTTTGTTAGTGTGTATTTTGCAAAGTGGTACTTAACTTATGTTATTCTTTTCAATTTCTCTATAATATACTCTAAAAGCTCATATACTATGGGTGAGAAAACTGGTAAAATCCATAGTATATCAGTGTCTTGGGATCTTTGCAATTTATTTCAGTTTTGACTAATGATTTATACAACATTACAATACGGTTTATTTTGGTTATTAAATTTAAAAAAATGATTTATCCTGCTCGTTATTTATTAAATATTTCAATATTCTGTTGTATCTTCTAAATCGGTTTAATCCGATATTTTACATTACGTAGCGCACCATTCTCGATAGAGGAGGAGATGGGTGTTACAATCCCGCTTCCCAATCATCTATGGTCCAAAATCGAAAGTGTGTGTGTGTGTGTGTGTGTGTGTGTGTGTGTGTGTATGTCCACACCACCCGAGCCGGATGAGTGTTGTTTCCCAAAACCTAACTATCCTATAATCAAGCATTGTAGGAACCGAAATTCTCATTGTCGATTTTAGTAAATGAAGGAAAGCCAAAATTCTCAAATTTTCTTGAAGATCCGGATTCTCAGCAAGGTCCAACGATAAGTAATAAAATAAATGTGGAAAATATGAAAAGACAACAAAACGAATTTTCAGAAAAATTAGATCTCTATTTCGAATTTGCGTACGAGTTTTCCATTGAAAAAATGCACAAGAAGCTTGTCTAGACAAAAGATTACAAAATAAATCGAATAACATGTTGGGGTCAAAAATTGTTATCTAAAAATCACCGACTAAGGTTACCACTTCTAGAAGTAACTTATCGAAAGATTATATTAGAAATAACAAAAGCACCTCGAACCTAGGTGTCATATGGCGACCTCGAATGTACAAACCCAGGTCGCCATTTGGTGACCTGGCCTTTAACGAACCGGTTCGCCATATGGCGACCTACATTCGCAAAGCATGGTTCGCAATATGGCGATCGGCAAACGCAAAGCACGGGTCGCCATATGGCGACCGGCGCACGCAAAGCACGGGTCGCCATATGGCGACCCGCACCCACAAGCACGGGTCGCCATATGGCGACCCGCACCCACAAAGCACGGGTCACGATATGACAACCCGCACACGCAAGGTACGGGTTGCCATATGGCGACCTGCACACCAAGGTTATGGATGGCCATATTGTAGCCTGAACCCGTACAATCTGGGCCGCCATATGGTGACCTAGACCCCCATGGTTTGGGTCGCCATATAGTGACCTAGGCTCTCCGAGTCCAGGTCGCCATATGGCGACCAGACCTTTCCAAGGCTGGGTCACCATATGGCGACCAGACCTTTCAAAGGTCGGGTCACCATATGGAGACCTCGTCTCACCAAGTATGGGTAGCCGAATGGAAATATGTGTCTTTCCTTTGTATTATTTTTCGAGTCGCGATAGAAATGCTTTTTATTTCGTCTCAATCAGAGTTTCCGTTGAGATTTTACGTTAAAAACAAGTAAGACTCGCCAAACAAACCTCAGGTTACCAAATACAGCTCCCAGGTCGCCATATGGCGAGTGAGACCACACCCCTTTACTTATATCTGAATCTCGTTCGAATTGATCTTCGTTTTGTTACCGTTGGAACTTTACGATAAATGTCGCGAAGACTTGTTTTTCGTATAAGTTCAAATCGATCGTATAAAACGGAAACGGTTAACTTAACACCAAAGCTTCCTAAGAAATACGAGAAGTTTGAACCCATGCTTAAAATCGACGTCACATCAAAGACGGTCTTTCAGACAAATCGGAATGTTTCTCAAAGTCAGAAAAAAGGCCCGAGAGGCCTAAAACGCGACCAAAGGCCCACTTACAATTTCATATGAAACCAAGCCCAATGGTGTTACGACAGTCTATCTTTATTCGCAGGAGAGATAAATGTCAAAAATCCGGAATATAAATATTAATATTCTGAGATAATTATGAAGATCGAGAAGATACGAGAATATTCCAAAAAAGGATAACTCGACTAGGGCAGAAGGAAATGACGACCGACCCACGTTGCATATATAAAGGAAGCCAGATTTAGAAGCGCAGGGATCAGGAGGTTAGGTCTAAAAACTACTGTTAGCTTTAGGAGAATTTAGAATCTAGGTAACTAGACTAGCAAGTTCGATACTAAGAACGTTTTACTGGTTTGTTCTTTTGTTCTCCGTTGCTGACAAATTTTTGTCAACTTCATTCCCGCTAGAACTCTGTAACTATATCATTATCAATCAATAAAACGCCTTAGTACAATTTACTTTCGATATTTTGTCATATATCTCTTCTTCTTCGTGTGTTTACGCAGATAATCCGGGACCTATTGAGAAAGTCGAGTCTTTTAGACTTCCCTTAAGTTTACGAAAATCGATAGTGTCAATTTATGTTCCCACAGTTTGGCGCTATAAGGAGGGGGGGGGGTTGGATTCTCTAACTCCAATAATCATTTGAACGAAATAAGAAAGCGATATGCCTAATCCAACAGGAAATAACGTCATCTCCTTCAAGGAAAGGGCAACGGCCGCATCAGGTAATACCCCGTAATGACCTCCTTGTCATCGAGTTGATGATTCAGAACATCGATGTCGCTTGGATATTCATCGACACCAGAAGCTCGGCTGATATCATCTTCAAGTTTACCCTCGAGAGGATGGAAATTGTTATATCCAGAGTTGCAGAAGACCCAAGTGTGCTATTATGAATCTCTAGGGAAGAGACTATGACTCTCAAAAAATTAACCTCACGGTCAGGGCCGGGAGTTATAACGAAAACCATGGAGTTTCTGGTGTTGATCGACCCTCGTCTATAACGCAATCGTTGGAACTCCATGAATAAATTCAATGCAGGGTGGTGCCACCAACCTACCACTTATGTCTCAAGTTTCCAACACCACACGGAATCGAGACAATCTGGGGAATAGAAAGATCTCGCAAGTCTGTTTCGCCGCAAGAAACTAAAACGAAAGTGATCATCATCAGAGACTCCTACCAACAAGAAAATGAAAGTCGTCTGCCGATGACAATAACTTAGGACCAAAAGAGACAGAAATATCTTGGCAGTCGCGAGTAGCCAAAGAAACTCGAGGGAAAAATCGAACCAACCTGTGAACCCGTGGTCTCAGTGGGCCTCGAAGAAGCATTCCCATCCCGCTGCATTGAAATCGGCGCTAATCTTTGCAAGCCATTAAAAACAGAGCTTATCGCCTGTCTAAAAAAGAACTTACACATGTTTGCGTGGGCTAAAGACATGCCAGGGATTGACATCAACATTACATTTCATGAACATAACGTCGATCCAACTTTCAAACCAGTTACACAAAAAAAGACAAAAGTTGGGTCCTGAACCGGCCTCCGCAGTTAACGACGAGGTCGAAAACTCCTCAAAGTCGGATCTCTAAGAGAGGTAAGGTATCCTGACGGGCTCGCTAACCCAGTCGAACTTCAAGATAGTCATTCATCGATGATACAACCTTCTCGTCGATTGATGGTACAAAACCAATATCGATCGATGCTGCACACTTGCCATCGATCGATAACCAATCCACAGACAACCGATCTCAAGCCCAAGTTAGACACAAATGACGAAAATACCATGGACGAGTTTTGATCTAGATTTTAGGGTTTATATTTATTACTTTATGTATTACACACAAAAAAGTGTGGAGTGTGGAGAGCTTGAGAGAGTTTAGTAATCTATTATAGTTTTAAGGTTTTTAGGGAAGAAGATTCATAACTCCATAGGGAGATTTGTATTGGAATCTAGTATTTTATCTATGCATTATATTCAAACTATGGTTCTTACTTTAATTATGTCTGAGTAGTTGTCATATAGATTTAGGGTTGAATGATGGCAATCATGGATTAGCCCAAAAGTATTATTTCTTGGTTGAGATAATAATATCAATTGAGTTGTGCTTAATGCTTGCATTCTAGAGTAGCTAACTAGGATCTCGAAAGTAGGACATGGACCACTACAAGAGTAGGTTCTGTGCCAGAACAGACTCCATTGAACTAGGTTGTTAGGCGGATGCGAAAGCTGGTCTAATTAGCTTGGTGAACATATTAAATCTCGTTCACACTTCCTTCTGATTTCACCATCGATCGACATCAGGCATTTCGCTCGCATACGAGAGTTGGAGTTAAAAGGGTCAGAATAGCTAATATTTGAGTTCTAGAATATTTACATTTTGTGCTTCATATTCCCTATAATCCATTAAGCCTGAACCCTAGGTCTAGCATATTTACATTTGCGTTTAGTTAGTTTGATATTATATTTCCATATTTTCATTATTATCATATTTGCATATTGCATATATCCCTCATGATAAGGAATATTTTCTTAAACTGATTGTTTACAACTGATATGTATATCTTCCTAGCTTAGTCCTTAGAAGTTAGAAATCTATTGTGTCATTGCTCTCTTTGGATTCGATCGCTAAGTAATACACCTGATCTCTCTTGGCAAGAGTTTTTATTTGTGTGTTAAGATTAGGGTTAATTTGATAGTTAATAGTTTAGGATATTCATACTATGCTAGAACAATAAACAAACCATGTCAAATTTGGCGGGTTGTCGGGGAGACAAAAGATAGACGATCAGGGGGATGTAATCCCTGATAAAGAAGCAGAAGCAGAAGCAGACGCACAGTAGCTCAACCTGAAGGTAATTCCCAAGCTGCTCAAAGACACTGGCTGACTACAACCGTCCAGACCACTTCTACGCCAACAGATCCGCCATCCGTCCTCCAGCTTTTTAGAGAAAGGATTTTGAGATCAAGCCCGCTTTCTTCGGACTTGTAGCGCAGAAACCTTACCATGTGTTGCGACATGAGCACCCTATGGATCACCTGGAGAGATTTGAGGATCTAGTGACTGCTATTAAAGCTAATGGAGTCCCTGAGGACTATCTTTTCTGTAATCTCTTCAAGTACTCAGTTTCTGGAGAAGCTCATATTGGCTTAAGCAGCTACCACCGGGATCTATGACACCCTGGACTGGCATCAAGAACACCTTGTTGCAAAACTTTCTGATGACGCGAGAGCAGAAGATCTAAGGAGCAGAGGTGTTGTCTGAAAAAGAAAAGTGATTCTCGAAAGTTCGTGATCCCATGCTTCATCAAAGGCCACGAATATCCCCATTCCCTTTGTGAAACTGGATCGTTAGTGAGTATTATGCAATAGTCTATGGCAGAGGAGCTGAACCTGAGAGTGGAATTCTCCAATGATTTGTTCAAGTTTGTAGACTGTTCAAGAGTGAACTCAAGAGGGATGGTATAAGAAGTTCCAATGCAGATTAACAATACCCTAGTCTCAGTAGACTTCCATGTGATGGACATCAGGATAGAATGAAACTCTTCGATACTACTCGTTAGAGCATTAATGGCCACCGTGGGAGCTATCTGCGACATGAAGCTAAACAGGTTGTATCTATCTCTAACTGATCAGAATATTTTTTATGCACCTGTCAAGAATAAGAGAAACGCTACTCTGATTGAATTATGTAATGATGCAAAATTTGTGGCTACATCCTTCTGAGATTATGAATTCAATGAGGAACTGGAAGAAGGAGCATCAATCGACACCCAGCCGTAACACTCGATCAATGGGCTTGTTATTCAACAATTGATCGACGCCCAGGTCTTATTACCGATCTACACCCACCATTCATAACCGATCAATACTTACCACGCAGATATCGATTACAACCCAGCCTACCTTGAGCAGGATGAAGATTACAGAGAAAAAGAAATAATCGAATACCGAGGTAATGCTATGGTAGAGGCTGGTGTTTTCAAGTTTCCCATGAACTCAGGAACTTGACATCGATCGATTGTAACCATTCACCATCGATCGATACTGGCATTAACTCAGAGTCCAAACTGGATTAAGCTGCAGAACGCGAAAGGGAGTATGTTTATCTACAACCAGACAAGTTCGGTATTATGAGAGATACAAACGGTGACGCAAGAGCTATGGATGGCAGAATTCTGAATTTCACAAGAGAAGATGTGGCAGATATACTTGCGATGGCTAATGCAGCTGGAAATCTTTTCGAAAAACAGTCTGATTATCGAGCATCGATCGACAGTCACCATACACCATTGATCGACACCATCAGGCATACCAAGAATACTGGGAATGTTACGAAGACTACGATGCAGATTACAGAGAGAAAGAGGTGATTGAGTATCGTGGCCTAGCAATGGAAGAAGATGGCTGGGTAATTAACGTGAAAGTGGATAATCAAGCGTCAATCGACAACATCACATTGCATTCAAACAATATCCGACGCACACCAGAACAAGAACCAAGAGCAGAAGATATAAGTGATGGTTATCTCAGACCAGATGAGTTTGGAATTTTTAGAAATACAGAAGGACGTGCAAGAGCTCCCTATGGAAGAATTCTAAACATACCTAAGGAGGATGTAGCAGATGCCCTTGTTATGGCTATTGGATCAGGAGATTTATTTGAAGAAAAGCCAACAACCGACGCACGAGTACGACAATCGATCGACAACGAGGAACAGAAGAACGTGCCAATACAAAATGATCAATACACTCCCAAACATCAAAGATCGATCAACGCCAGCCATCATGCATCAATCGACACCATTCAAGGGGTGAACCAGTTTTGTACCTCTAATCCATTTGGTTCAGGAATTCCACAATCAGTCGATTGGATAAACCCACTACTGAATCACGGTCGTATAGAGCATGGAACGAGAGCGTATGATGTTAATGGCATAAGACTTTTCCATTGAGAAAAGAAAGATGAGTATGGCATCTACAGAGATGAGAATGGCAATGCATGAGCTATAAACGGAAGAGTTGTGAATGTGCAAGAAATAGATATCAGGGCAGTTCTATAAAGAGCTATTATGTTTGAGAAGAGCTACATATGTTTACTAGAACCTGAAGAAAATATCACTATGTCTATGAAGAAGAAAGAGACATATATCAGAGCAGAGATTGACGATATCATGCATGAGATCTCCAAAGATCAAGAGATGTCACTGGATAATTCCTACAAGAGGCTTGATGATGTCTACTATCCTATAGACAAGTGCCTCACTGGTGTGACTACAGACATGGATTAGATGAAGCAAGATTTGGATACTATTCAAAGACACCCTTGCGAATGGAGCAACATAGTGCCATCGATCGAGGGCAGCCTCATGCCATCGATCGATACTGAGTTCGACAGACAAGAGTCCGGAGCAGAAAAAAATTAGAAGACAGGTTCGATGAGATTACTTTTTTTTTTCAAAACCTGATGAAAGAAGATATCTCTCAGCAATTGGATGCTATATCAGAGACAACAGCTGCCAAACTTAGAATACTACAGCGCAGTATTGAGAATCTAAAAGAAGAATGCATTCATTGGAGGTTCCTAAGGAGATCATGAAGAATGAGAAAGCCAGAGGAGATGAGGCACTAAGAAGCTTCGTTGGTGCATGGTTTCAGAAGGGCAAAGAAGATGTGGCACTTGTTTTCCAAGTGTTGATCAACCTCCATTCTAGTCAGAGAGTCAAACGTCGAACTTAAGGCTATAACCAACCTCTGAGTGGGAGGCAACCCACTGTTTGGTAAGTTTTTATGTAGTTTTTACTTATACTACTATTTATTCCGAGTTTTACTTTGTCTTTATAGACTGTTTAAATTCACCATCGATCAACACGTTAGAGGCACCATCATTCGACAATGGATCGCAACCATCGATCGACCACACAAGCCTACTATCAATTGACGCCCTCTTACAGAGGGAGGTATCGAGTTTTTTTACACTTAAACTATTTCCTTTTATTTGATTTTCCCATAACCAATCCGGGAGGGATTACACTGGGACAGTGTAATTTAAGTTTGAGGGTGGTTCGCTAACGCTATTTATTTGTTTTTGAGTTTTATTTCGATAACTATATAAGTTTTTCAAATAGTTTTATTGAGTCAAGAAGGGTACTATGATCAAGATTTATTATTGACTAACCACACCTTGGCACCCTTCTTTGAAGGTTATTTGCATAGATTACTAGAGATATCAAAGTGGATTGGTGTAAAGACTTGTTGGTTGATAAGCATTGCATCTAGTGTAGAGGCATGAGAGTCCCTTTAGGCCTTGAGAAGATAGAGTGTACTAAGAGAGCATGCTGATGCTATGTGCTATGTTTACCTAGGATATGATGTTGAAGGCTGGGAAGTGTATCTTTTGGTTCTGAGCTCCCATCTTCAAAACTCTCTCTCTTGCTTGTTTTCGAAAGTTCACTTGAGGACAAGTAAAGGACAAGTTCGGGGGAGTGGATATCGATCATATTGCATGGTTTTGGTCATCTCTTTAAGTGCATTTCAGACATATATGATATATTTAGGCATATTTAGGTTGCATTCCATTACATTTGTTTATATCAGGTATGGGAGATGTTCATTGATGAGTTTGGAGGCAGTGGAGGCCAAAGAAGTGGAGTTTGGAGCGAAAGAGGGTGTAGCGACCAGGCTTGGTCGCTACAGACCCACATGAAGAATCCGGGGACTATAGCGACCAGGCGTAGCGACCAGCCCTGGTCGCTACAGACCCACAGGGGATTTGCGGATGCCATAGCGACCAGGCGTAGCGACCAGCCTTGGTCGCTACAGACCCACAAGGGAAACCCGGGGACCATAGCGACCAGGCGTAGTGACCAGCCCTGGTCGCTACAGGCGTTGAAGCTGCGATTTCTACGGGTCAGCCCAGGCTTGTTAGGTTGACCCGATTTGTTTTCAAACTACTATAAATACTCTTTAAACCTAGTTTTTCAGATTATTCTGGTTTTTTATCTGAGACATAGACTACTCTTGGTGAAGAAGATTGAATCTTGAATCCTTTTTGTTAATCTTATTCTGATTCATTGTTTACTATTGTTCATTAGAAATGATCTGTAGGATCCATGGGTTAGGGTGACCTAGGGTTAGTAGGTAATAGGTTAGAAGGTTTAGTGTTAGATTATTCACGTTCTATGATTATCGTTTGTCTTTAATGCTAGATTAGACTTGATCACTTTAATCTAAATCCTTAGGCAATTTGTACCCGAAAGGTGTTCGACGAAATGTCTGAACCAAAGCGATAACTCTCTTTACTTGCTTAACCAATGACAATTGATGTTAGGGAAGTTTAGATAGTCAATAGACCCATTCTTAATGATTGCTTGATTTAACTAGACCAAAGACATTTGATGTTCAGTGATTGAAAGCAAATGAAAGTTCAAATTGTTCCAAAGTCTAACCCCGAGTTACCTCTTAATAATTACGGACTTCCATATTCATCTATATGAGTCTGCTAAGTCTGGTTTGTGGATTTAGATCCAATCTGATTAACCACCAAACTAGCCAAAACGCCCATACTTCGAACAAGCCTATCGGATATGATCCTTGATCTATTATCCGACTTTAAGCGATAGACTTCATGATCAGAGCAGCTTACACCTACGCTCTATGTTTGCCGCATGGCTAAGTTCCTCTGATCACCATGCAGAAGTAAAGAAGGAGAAACAATCAAGATAATGAGAGAAGGACGTAGCCGTTTTCACTGATCGTCCATAGACACAGCTGGATTCACCCAAAAGCCATGGGTGATGGCTTAACCGATTCATCCACTCACCTTAGACGTGCACTCTGATGTGGCCACGTGATTCTACTTATCTTTAGGATCCATTCTGGTTCAATCTTCGAAAAAACTATAGTAGAATGATGTGAGCATGGACCAGTTCAACAAGGAAGATGATGTAACCAGGAATGCACCCATGGACCAACCAGCTATTGAAGATGCCTTAGCCATTCCAGAAGGTCCCATGACTCGTTCTAGAACTAAGAAACTAAATGGAGCCATTGGAGGATTACTTAGACTAGTATGGAAACAAGAAGAAGGTCTTGGACAAAGCTTGATGATCTAAGATACCTTGATTACCATTCAAGCTATTCTCCTCATCTAGCTGAATTACTACTTAGGAAAGTACTTGGGTGTGCTCTTGGTTTTGTCCCAAAGAGGTTTTCCGGAGGAAGGTTTTTAACGAGGCCACAAGCTGCTTTACACATCTCCTAGGTGCTAATGTCGGTCCAAGCCTAAGAAGACTACTATATCTATTTATCTTTTGTTAATTTTTAAACTGTAGTTTTTATGTTATGATTTTTTGAAACCTAAGGAGCGTGTTCCTTGGTTTCTCTATTTAAACTCCTTCAACTCTCATTCTGAATCAAGCAGTCTTTCATCAAAACCTTTTGCCTTCTCTTTTCTCTATTATCTTGTCAGGTGTGAGAGTTTTGCTGGTGAGTCATATCCAGCGTCTAAGGGTTCGAGTTTGGTGTGATATATCTGATCTAGTTCCTAGGAGTATCAAGGACTCCATATGAATCTCTTTGTCTCACCATTCGATCCACAAACCTTCGTAAACTTGAGTCTTTGGCTCGTTTGTGCAAGGATGTATCCCTACTTTCCATAGAAGAATCCTAGGAGTGTGTTAAGTGGTATCAGAGCAACTCTGGATAGGGAAGTTCTCGATCTCTCTTTGGTTTCAAATCGAACTCTTTGACTTCTCATATAACCATTGATTGATCTGTGTTTTGTTGTTTTTTCTCTTATAATCTAAACATCTTTTCATCTGATATTGATCAATCTGTGTTGAATCCTGATAGATCTAAACGTTCTTACCATATTTTGATTCAAACTAAACTGATCCGTGTGAAAGAAGTAATCGAATCGATAGATCTGTTGAATCACATGCGATATAAGTTGTTTGTTCTGGTTCTGTGATTAGATCTGTTCTTATTCATCTTGGATTTTGATTTCATAAACCTTAAACTGATAAATCTGATCTGAAACATGTCGATTTATTTCTCTGAGCCGAGATCTACAAGTTTTTTTTATTTTGAATCTTTTAAAACCTTGTTTTGTTTCGATTATTCAATCTATTTGAATTCTCGTGGACATCTTACTTGTTTAGGTGCTTTCTGATTCAGGTACCATGGGTGAACGAGTCAGAGGAAGAAGCAGAACTAGTAAGGATGAACAAGCTACTGTGGGATCAGATGACTGAGCAACTAAACCAAACAATGATCTCCACGGTTGCTGATATGATTAAGAATAGTATAAGGGAGCTCCGTGATGAACTGAGTCAAGAGATGAGGCAGGCTACTGGTCAGGGTCACAGCAATGAATCTAGAAGAGAAAGACTTAATCAAACTCAACAAGAACAAGAATAATCTAGGAGAAACCTGCGACAACATGCTGGTTCACAAGAGAATGACAACTACTATGAACACAATCATATTTCTTCTTCTAGAGACAGCCGGAGGATGCAGAGACGTGATCATGAGGGAAGGAGACACCAACTTGATGATCTTGCTGGGCTGAAGCTAAAGATACCTCCCTTTTATGGCAAGGCTGATCCAGATGCCTATTTGGAGTGGGAAAAGAAGATAGAGCTTGTTTTAGATTGTCAGCAGTATACTCAAGCTCAAAAGATTAAATAGCAGCTACTGAGTTCTATGACTATTCTCTGAGTTTGTGGGATCAGCTAGTGACTACTAGGAGATGCAACCAAGAGTATCTAGTTGAATCATGGCATGAGATGAAATCTATTATGCGCAAGAGTTTTGTCCCGAGTCACTACCACCGTGATCTCCATCAGAAACTAAGGAAGCTCACTCAAGGATCTAGGTCCTAGAAGAATACTTTCAGAGATGGAACTGCTTATGTTGAGAGCTTGTGTTTCTGAAGACAGAGAAGCCACCATGTCCCGGTTTCTAGGAGGACTCAACCATTAGATTCAATACAATGTAGAGATGCAAACTATGTTGAGTTAGAAGAGATGTTGCATAAAGCCATTCTTATGGAACAACAACTCAGAAGAAAGGGACACTCACGCACTAGTTATGGAACTTCAAGGTTTCATACCTCTAAGGAAGAGAAGCCGGCCTACACTTAGGAGAGCAAAACATATCCTAAGGAAGAAGCAAAGCCAATTGCTATTCTTGGGAAAGACAAGGGAAGGGCCGTGGTTACCAGTTCAAGAGCTAGAGACGTTAAGTGTTTCAAATGTAAAGGAAGAGGGCATTATGCCAATGAATGCACCAACAAACGGATCATGATTCTGCTTGAGAATGGAGAATATGAGTCTGAAGATGATAAATCAGATTATGATCACGAGCAGTCTGAAGAAGAATATGAAGAAGAACCAGTGAAAGGGAGACTGTTGGTGGCTAGAAGACTCTTAAACCTACAAACAAAGACTAAGGAACTTGAGCAACGTGAGAATCTGTTTTATACAAGGTGTATGGTGCAAGGAAAGGTTTGTAGCCTCATTGTGGATGGTGGAAGCTGTGTCAATGTTGCTAGTGAAACCGTGGTAAAGAAGTTGGGATTGAAAGTTCAAAAGAATCCAAAACCTTACCGGCTACAATGGCTTAATGAAGAAGGTGAAATGAAGGTGTCTAGCAATTGGTGGTACCTCTTGCTATTGGAAGATATGAGGATGAAATCTTGTGTGATGTGTTACCAATGGAAGCTAGTCACATTCTCCTGGGAAGGCCATGGCAATCAAATAGACGTGTGGTACATGATGGCTATACCAACAAGCATTCATTTGAATTTAAGGGAAAGAAGATTGTGTTGGTACCTCTAACTCCTAAGGATGTGCAACAAGATCAACTCCAGCTTCAAAAGAAGAAAGAGATCGACCTTAAACCTGATCAAAACAAGCAGCATAACTTCTATGCCAAACATGGAGACATCAAAAGAACTCTTTACTCTCATCACTCGGTTTTTATAAGGAATCTCTTCTCACCATAACTGATCTAGCACCGAATTATCCGAGTGAAGTTGTTTCCATATTACAGAAATATGAAGATGTGTTTCCGGATGATCATCCTACTGGTTTACCACCCATACGTGGGATTGAACATCAAATTGATTTTGTTCCTGGATCAACACTTCCAAACAGTCCAGCATACATAACTAATCCGGTGGAGACCAAGGAATTGCAAAGACAAGTTGAGGAGCTGATGGAAAAGGGTCATATCCGAGAGAGTATGAGTCCATGTGCAGTTCCAGTTCTTCTTGTACCTAAGAAAGATGGTAGCTGGTGCGTGTGTGTTGATTGTATAGCAATCAACAACATAACAGTGAAGTACCGCCATCCTATTCCTAGATTAGATGATATGCTTGATGAATTGCATGGTTCTTGCATATTTTATAAAATAGACTTAAAGAGTGGTTATCATCAAATTAGGATGAAAGAAGGTGATGAATGGAAAACTGCATTCAAAACTAAACATGGATTGTATGAATGATTAGTTATGCCATTCGGATTAACAAATTCACCTAGTACATTCATGAGATTGATGAATCATGTGCTTAGATCATTCATAGGTCTCTTTGTTGTAGCGTATTTGATGACATTCTAGTCTAGAGCAAGAAAATTAAATCATATAGAGCATCTTAGGTCAGTTCTTGATGTATTGAGGAGAGAAAAGCTTTATGCAAATTTGAAGAAATGAACCTTTTGTACGGATAACTTGGTCTTTTTAGGCTTTGTTGTGAGTGCAGATGGTGTAAAGGTTGACCAGGAGAAGGTTAGAGCAATTCAAGAATGGCCAAGTCCTAAGACAGTAGGGGAAGTTAGGAGTTTTCATGGACTTGTTGGATTCTATAGACGCTTTGTGAAGGACTTCAGCACTATTGCAGCCCCTCTAACTGAAGTAATCAAGAAGGATGTTGGGTTCAAGTGGGGAGATGCACAAGAAACTGCTTTCCAAACCCTTAAAGAGAAGCTTACTCAATCTCCTCTTCTTATACTTCCTGACTTCTCTAAAACATTTGAAATTGAATGTGATGCTTCAGAAATTGGTATTGGTGCTGTATTGATGCAGGATCGGAGACCTATTGCATACTTCAGTGAGAAGCTTTGAGGAGCTACTCTCAACTATGCTACCTATGATAAGGAGCTATACGCTTTGGTGAGAGCGTTACAGACATGGCAACACTATATGTGGCCCAAAGAATTTGTCATACACACTGATCATGAGTCTCTCAAGTACCTAAAAGGGCAAAGTAAGCTTAGCAAGAGACACTCAAGATGGGTTGAGTTTCTTGAGACATTTCCCTATATCATCAAATATAAACAAGGTAAACAAAACATAGTTGCTGATGCACTATCTCGAAGGTATGTTCTCTTGACTACTCTAGATGCTAAGTTACTAGGCTTTGAACAAATCAAAGGGATGTATGAGAATGATCCTGACTTCAAAGAAGCTTATAAATCTTGTGAGAAACTTGCTAAAGGTCATTACTTTAAGCATGATGGATTCTTATTCTATGATAATCGCCTTTGTGTACCTAATTGTTCTTTGAGAGATTTATTTGTCAGGGAATCCCATGGATGAAGTCTAATGGGACATTTTGGAATTGCCAAAACTCTTAAGGTCTTGCAGGATCACTTCTTTTGGCCGCACATGAAGAGAGATGTTGAAAGAGTTTCTAGAAGGTGTACAACGTGCAAGCAAGCTAAATCTAAGGTCCAATCCCATGGTTTGTATACTCCATTACCCATTCCTTATCATTCGTGGAATGATATCTCTATGGAATTCATTGTAGGATTGCCTAGAACTAGGACTGGAAAGGATTCTATCTTTGTTGTGGTAGATAGGTTTTCTAAGATGGCACATTTCATAGCTTGCCATAAGATTGATGATGCATTACATGTGGCTAACTTGTTCTTTAAGGTGATAGTATGTTTGCATGGCATGCCTAGAACTATTGTATCAGATAGAGATGCTAAGTTCTTAAGTTACTTCTAGAAGACCCTTTGGTCTAAACTAGGCACTAAGTTGTTGTTCTCTACTACTTGTCATCTGCAAACTGATGGACAGACTGAGGTAGTTAATAGGACACTAGGAGCTCTCTTACGTGCATTCATCAAAAATAACTTGAAATCATGGGAAGACTATTTGCCTCATTGTGAATTTGCATATAACCATTATATGCATTCTGCTTCTAAGTTTTTCCCTTTTGAAATTGTTTATGGGTTCAATCCCACCTTTCCTTTGGATGTAATGCCTTTACCTGAGTGTGAAAGAGTTAGTATTGATGGCAAGAAGAAAGCAGAGATGGTGCAACAGATCCATGAGCAAGCAAGGCGCAATATTGAGGAAAAGAACAAGAAGTATGTCAAACATGCAACAAAGGAAGGCGTGAGATGGTATTTGAAGTAGGTGACAAAGTATGGGTTCACCTTAGAAAGGAGATATTTCCAAATGAAAGGAAATCCAAATTTATGTCAAGGATTGATGGTCCATTCGAGATCATTAAGAAGATCAGCAACAATGCATACAAGCTGGACCTCCAAGGTAAGTATGATGTATCTAATAGCTTCAATGTTACTGATTTGGTTCCTTTTGTGGCAAATGAACCAGATTTGAGGACAAATCTTTTTCAAGTGGGAGAGGATGATGTGATCATGGACCAGTTCAACAAGGAAGATGATGTAACCAGGAATGCACCCATGGACCAACCAGCTATTGAAGATGCCTTAGCCATTCCAGAAGGTCCGATGATTCATTCTAGAACTAAGAAACTAAATGGAGCCATTGGAGGATTTCTTAGACTAGTATGAAAACAAGAAGAAGGTCTTGGACAAAGCTTGATGATCCGAGATACCTTGATCCCCATTCAAGCTATCTCCTCATCTAGCTGAATTAGTACTTAGGAAAGTACTTGGGTGTGCTCTTTTCCTTGCTCTTGGTTTTGTCCCAAAGAGGTTTTCCGGAGGAAGGTTTTTAACGAGGCCACAAGCTGCTTTACACATCTCCTAGGTGCTAATGTCGGTCCAAGCCTAAGAAGACTACTATATCTATTTATCTTATGTTAAGTTTTAAACTGTAGTTTTTTTGTTATGATATTTTCGAAACCTAAGGAGCGTGTTCCTTGGTTTCTCTATTTAAATCTTGAAACTCTCATTCTGAATCAAGCAGTCTTTTATCAAAACCTTTTGCCTTCTCTATTCTCTCTTCTCTTGTCGAGTGTGAGAGTTTGCTGGTGAGTCATATCCGGCGTCTAAGGGTTCTAGTTTGGTGTGTCATATCTGATCTAGTTCCTAGGAGTGTCAAGGAGTCCATCCGCATCTCTCTGTGTCACCATTCGATCCACAAACCTTGGTAAACTTGAATCTTTGGCTTGTTTGTGCAAGGATCTATCCCTACTTTCCAGAGAAGCATCCTAGGAGTGTGTTATAGAATGCCTTCTTGGCTTGACTATGTGGTCCAGTCTTCCTTCAAATCGATTGTTCTCTTCTCTCTTCTCATGTATATTCTTCTTCTCAATATGAAAGAGCCGCCAAACCATTAATCTCATCTCTTTACTCACCATTGTTCCTCTCCTCTCTTTATTTTCTTGTTCTTCCCACCTTTTCTTTCTTTTTATGATTTTTGGTATGTGTATTATAGAGGATCCGACCAAGCTCACGAGTCACCTTCAAGTAGAATGAGATACAACCACCATCTTCATCACCCGTTGCCAGTATTTGGATATCACCGCATTCGTCGTACACCACTGATATCACTCAAATTACCCTATGAGAAACGTTACTCTCTCAAATAAGAGGTTCAGTTGTTGTACACAGGGATTGAATCAACAAGGATTGTGGACACACAATAGACTTATAGATATAACGATTAAGCTATGAAAATAATTAATAAACAATAAATATGTAGTTGATTGATTGGTTTGTATAGAATATGAGAAATTAGCTAGACCTAGGGTTTCAGGTAATCAGATTATAGAGATATATAACCTAAAGTTGTGTGTGTGTGTGATATTCGAGAACTCAAACTCTAGTGTATATATATACAGCTTTCGCAGGCTAGTCTAATAATTATCTAAGTCCAGTGTTCAAGCTTTCACTTGTAAACAGTGGACGTCAATTGATGGTTGAAGCTGAGCGTCGATCGACGGCTACCTTAAATCAGGTTTATAGTCATATATGTTTGGTTCAATAACTTCGTAGTTGTCGACAATCCTAAAATAATAAATTCAGGTGAAGAACCAACTGTCGTAGTTGTTGACAATCCTAAAATAAGGGTTCTAGTTATCTACTCTAGAACACAACCATTAATAGCAATTCAATTGATTGATCTCTTTATCACCTTAGAAATTCTTTAGTCTTGGCTATTCCTTCATAACCCTAATTAACTCTAAATCTAACTAAGAGAGATACTCAACAATGCATGACAATAAACTGAATAGAAAGCATAAAATACAATAAGGAACAAAAAACAATGGAGTTCCAATACAAATATCTGAAGGAGTCTTGGTTCTTCTTTTTCTTTATTCAGTGCTTCCTGTCGCCTAACAGCCTCGCTGGTCTGAACCACTTGAGTCTCCAACTTGTTTACATGGGTGCAGAGATCTTCAAATTTTTTATTCCGGTTGGTGTATACAACATCTATCTTCTAATTAAAATCCACTATAAACTTCTGCTGACCCTCAAAAACCTAATCAGTCATACTCTCCAGTCTGCTTTCTTAAGTTGCTGGTGGGGGCTTATGGTAAAAAGAAGCTCCAAATGTCATGTTATTGTTGTAAGGTCTCTGGTGCTGTGATTAGTCCCTTGACCAATGCCACCAGAGTTCATGTTGCGCTGATTCCCATACTTCAGATAACCAGTGCCACTAATATAGTTCACATCCTCCTCGTCGTTACTGGCGAAATCAACAGCCTCTACATCTTCTTTGAAACTCACCCGCTTCTAGAGAAGCTTGTGAACAGTGCTAGCTTGGCTTGAACTTCATGCATCTGCTCTTTCTAATTATATTAGCCGATATTCTCCCCTCTATATAAGTTTTCTTGGTACTTTTTGCTAGATGTCAAGTTCTCGATACGTCTCACGGCCTCTTCTGAATTCCTGAACTTACCATTACTAGCAGTGTCTATAGCCATCTGGTTGACCACAGCGGTGCCTATGAAGAATGTACTAAGCCGTTGTACCTCGTTGAATCTATTGTGTGGAAAATCTCTCTGTTAAGACTTGAATCTGATCCAAGAGCTCCTGAATGATTCTGCAGGCCGTCGTGTGAATGTGGAGGTTCTGTTCGTCAAGTCTTGAGATTGCTAATCGTCAAGACAATTACGCATGAAGGAGTTCTTGATGTTGTCCCATGGTGTAAGAGATCCTGGTGGTAGCTGCTTAAGAACCATATGAAGCATCTCCAGCAAGTGAGTACTTAAAGAGCTTACATAAAAGACAGTCCTCAGAGACTCCATTGGCTTTGATAGCACAAACTAAATCCTCAAACCACACAAGATGCTCCATCGGATGCTCATGTGGGTGACCATGAAAAGGTGTCTGTCCTACAAGTGTAAAGTATTGAGGCTCCAGCTCGAAATCAGTCCTCTAGAAAGTAGGAGGACAAAGAGGAAATCTTTTGCGGTAGTATTGACCTAGGCGGTTTTAGTCAGCCAATTTTCTGGTTCGAGTAGCCTCTCTATTAACAGCTTTTAGAGCAGCTGCTTCTGGTTCAGGGATTACAGCCTCTGAACATCAAGTCTCTGACCTGCTGCTTTACACAGATGACCATGTTTGTCATGCAAGTCTCTGTTCACATCGTTGTTACAATAAGAGTTGCCTCCATGTTGCTTGCTCGCGAATAATGTCGATCATCGAGGAGTTACAGTTGTCGATCGACGCTTACTCACAAGTAATGTCAATCGACTAAGATGGGTTGACGTCGATTGATGTTGTGTGTTTCTCATTGTGGATTGCACATTCTAACAAAACAAGGTTCTAAGAATAGTAGTTCTTTTTATTTTTGCTTCTGGTACTACTGGGCATGCATTTGAAAGAAAAAGATATTTTTTTCTTTGTGTTTAGTAAGTAATAAAAAATAAAGATCTAGACTAAATCTATAT
Organism: Moricandia arvensis; assembly: GCA_905132765.1. Taxonomy (NCBI): domain Eukaryota; kingdom Viridiplantae; phylum Streptophyta; class Magnoliopsida; order Brassicales; family Brassicaceae; genus Moricandia; species Moricandia arvensis. Next base: position 80,935 of record CAJHQP010001004.1, read on the forward strand.
ATTAGATCTAATGGTAAATACAATGCTCCCCGGAAACGATGGCAAATTTGATATCACTCAAATTACCCTAAGAGCAATGTTACTATCTCAAATAAGAGGTTCAGTTGTAGTACTTAAGGCTCGAATCCACATGGAGTGTGGGCACACAATAGACTTATAGATATAACGATTAGCTAGCCAAGTAATTAATTGGCACTAAATAAGTAAGCAGTTGATTGATTGGTTTGTAATCAATACGAGAAAATAGTTGATATACTATGGATTTTACCTTTTTCACTCATAGTATAAGTGATTTTTTGGGTCTATTATATGTGTTTGGAGTCTATTTTAGAGTCTTTTAAGGTCTAGGTATGTTTGGAGCAATGTGGATATTATGGAGTATTTTGGGGCTTTATAATGAAGAAACTCGTAGTTGCTGAAGAATCAAAGTCAGAGTCGATATTTAAGAAGAGTGTCCATCGACAACATTCGGTTGTTATCGATCAACAACGAAGCTTGAGACGGGCCGACTTTCTTGTGATCGACTGAAAGCGCAGAAGTTCCACATAATTATAAGACTACCCTTGGCCGACTTTATACATATTAATTAAGTGTTTTGCCATTGTTTGGGAAACCCACCACTTTTCATAACCTATTCTATACGTAGGAGTTTTTAGTTATATTTGGAGAGAAGATCCAAGACTCCTTCAGAGATTTGTATTGGAACTACATTTTTTCTTATTCCTTATTCAATTTTATGCTTTCTATTTAGTTTATTATCATTCTTTGCTTGATAATGTATGAGTAATTCTCTTTGTTCGATTTAGGGTTAATTAGGTGAAGAACCTACTGTCCTAGTTGTCTACAATTCTAAAATCAGGGTTGTAGTTAGCTAATCTAGAACATAAACATTAATAGCAATTCAATTGATTGATATCTTTATCACCTTAGAAATTCTTTAGTCTTGGCTATTCCTTCATAACCCTAATTAACTCTAAATCTAACAAAGAGAACTACTCAGACATGATCAAAAAATGCATAATAATAAACTAAATAGAAAGCATAAAATACAATAAGGAACAAAAACAATGGAGTTCCAATACAAATCTCTAAAGGAGTCTGGATATTTTCTCCAAATCTAAGTATAACTTCATAGTATGAAATAGGTTATGAAAAGTGGTGTGTTGCCCAAACAATGGCAAAAACTTAAATACTAGGTATAAAGTTGGTTGAGTTAAACCTTGTAATTATGTGGACCTTCTGGGCTTTCAATCGATCACCAACCAGTCAGCAAGCCTCGTGCTTCGCAGTCAATCGATGACAACAGAGTGTTGTCGATCGACACTCTTCCTTAATATCAACTTTGACTTCTTATTCTTCAGCACCTACGAGTTTCATCATCACAAAGTGCCAAAATACTCCATAATCTTCACATTTCTCTAAAACATAAATGGACCTGAAAATATTCTAAAAAACACTCTAAAACCATATAATAGATCATACAAAGCACATATTACTATGGGTGGAGACAGGTAAAATCCGTAGAATATCAACCACCAGATGGGAAGCGGTACCATTAGAACCATCGTTGACGTTCTTGTTGGAGTTACGAGTGGATCCAAGAGGTGGAGATATGGAGAAGATTGTGGGAATTGAAATTCGCACCGTCGATTTCCGTTGAATTAGGAACGAAGGGTAAACCCTAGTTTCCTAGAGTTCCAGGATATCTTCTAAACCACACGCAAATCGTTCAAAATACAAAGTAAATATAAAAAAGAGTAAGAATCAAAGAGAGAGCAAAAGATGTTTTATTCCGAATTTGCGTATGAGCGTTTACAACAGGATATGAGCCTAGGCTATGAGAGCTGTCGACGATATCCCTAGTTCTAATAACCTAAGACTGCAAAACCCTAGTTGATTCGCAGCTCGAATAACAAAAATGGAAAGTTGCCTAAATGCTTTATGTGCTAAGCTATGTTTGCTCTGAGTGGAGATTGCCGTGTATCTTCCACATCATCACCCTTGAAGTCCTTATATACTCCTCTAGGGGCGGTTTTCTCTTTCCCTTTCTGCCCTTGGTCAAATTTATTGCTTTCGCGGATAATATTCCTTTTTTCCTCGATCTTCTTGATTATCTTCGGAAACTTAACATTTGTCCTTCGATCTTGACATTTATCCCTTCGAACTTAACATTTATCCTTTCCTGCAAAATAGAAGATAAACCGTCACAAAGTTTGGGCTTGATTTCAGATAAAATCGCGAGTGAGCCTTTAGCCGAGCTTTAGACCTCGTCGGGCCATTTTCTGACTTAGACGTTTCCACGATTTTATCGAGATAACATTATTAAGATGATGTCGTCCGAGAGTTAGGATCTTTCGTATGAGACGTGTGACTCTAGGTGTTTAGCTAACTGTTACCATCTCATATTATTGACCCGACCCTTTCTCGAGTAAACGAGTTCTTTCGGTAAGGTTCCAATGTCAATCCCGATTGAGATGGAACAAAAATAAGTTTGATAAAGTATCGAAAGAGGGACTTTAACGAGGACGAGGTTAAACTGGATTGATCCGTCTTGTCGAACGACTGAGTCGGATTGGTTGTGTTATCTAACTCACCCGTTTGACGAGTTGGCCTTGTCCAACTCGCCATACGGGCGAGTTGGTCGATCCATGCTGACCAACTCGCCCCGTATGGCTAGTTGCTCGATCCATGCTGACCAACTCGCCCGTATGGCTAGTTGGTCGATCCATGCTGACCAACTCGCCCGTATGGCTAGTTGGCCTCTCCCAACTCACCATACGGGCGAGTTGGTTGATCCGAGCTTGACCTACTCGCTCGTATGGCAAGTTTGCCTTGCACAACTCGCCATATGGGCAAGTTAGTTGATCCTTACTGACCAACTCGCCCGTATGGCGAGTTGGTCGGTTCATGCTGACCAACTCGTCTGTATGGTGACTTGGCCTTGGTCTAACTCGCCATACGGGCGAGTTGGCCTTGTCCAACTCGCCATACGGGCCAGTTGGTTGATCCGTACTGACCAACTTGCCCGTATGGCGAGTTGGTTGATCTGTGTCGATTCATGTTTCTTTCTTTTGATTTCTTGACCAGAGACGTGTTAAGTCGATTTCGAGACTGCATTCGTATAGAAACACGATTTTAGATGCTTATTACGAGAATACCCGTTTTTTCCCCCAACAAACACATTCTCCCGGTAGGTTTTCCGACGTCGATTCCGTCGTAAACGATTTTGACCCAAATAGTTAGCCCCACAGCTCGTCAGAACTGTGAAGTTCTTTTGAGCGTTTTTAAGCATATTGGACGAATTAGACGGAATCCGACGTTTGAAGCCTGGAGGTGAAAAATTAAATCCTTACTTCTATAAGTATGTGGAGTGGTTTTACAAACCCTTCATTTGTATATTTCCACAAACTTTTTTAAGAATCAAAAGATTTTCTCCTCTCTTTCATTCTTTTGGTAAAAAGGAAGCTATGTCTTTGGGGAGAGAGGTTTCCTCACTACACGTTCGTACCACGATCCGTCTCGCCTCCCTCACAACACCGCACTCCGTAAGCTACTCTCTCTCCAGTCATAACGACACCTTCATCTCTCACTACGCTCCTCTACTACTGCTCCGTACTGCTGCATCGAGTACGGCTTCACGATCCCGCGTCTCTCTCTAATCTCATGCGTCTCTCAATCGCCTCTCACGCTCCGCATCGGCATTCTCCTCCTCTCCCATACACTACATCATCCTTACCTGCTACTACGCCTCGTCTCTCATCCTCCATCATTAGTCACTCAGTAACTGTGAACACAAGCGTGGAGAAGAAGACTCTCTGAGAGATGAGATAATCTCGACGCCCTCGCGCAGACACAGGGATAAGGGTACGAGCAAACAGTTTAGGCCTTGACTTCGATCTCTTTCGTAGCTATAAACCACCATACTGTCAGGGTATAATGTACCAGCTAATATTCTCGTATCGCGAAAAATAAGGAGACTGGATGCCATGCGGTAGAACAAAGTTAGAGCGAGATACCAGACAGACATAGAGATTAAAGTAGTACATAACTAACATGCCAATTCGAACAAGAGGCGACATGGCATCAGATGAGGTCGGCATTGCTAGTTCACTCGCCATCCTAGATAAATAGAATATATACCGATGATCATGTAGTGATACTGAAAGATAGCTGCATGCTGCCGATGAAGCCAATCGACCATTCTGTGACGTTCCTATATGCCTCACGAAGATAATACTACGTAGCACTGCGTGATACGCTCTCTTTTCATGATGTTAGCCTAGAGACTGATACTACATTATGCCTGTGATGCCACTCTGCAGAATCGATCGGTATGTCAGGATCATCGATGCTGGTAAGTTACGAGTCTTGGACTGAGATATATTCTCGCTAAGTTGCCGAATATCACCTCGTAGTATGCATCTTGAGCCGATTATCTCAGACGCTCTGAGTCTCTAACGTAGAGAATACTTGTACACAATAGTGTATTCAAGCTTGAAAGTGTCCCCTCCTACGGTCGGAGAGGCATAGTACGATTCTTGATTGGATAGTCGAAGTCATCACATATAGAGCGTCGAAATCTAACCATTTAATGGAATAGGGCTAGTAAAAACATTTCTCTTGGTTTGGAGTTTGTCGTTTGGTCAGCCTCTGTAACGAGGCGGGGTACCCCTGCTCGATGAGTGAAGAACAGCCAAAGATAACTAGCGTGCTCAGTTCTTAGGATTTCCGACCAGATGGGTGATTATATCATAGTAATGTTGTAGACCATTGCTATGTATAGCTCCACAGCTGTTTGTGCACCTTTTATTCATGCTTTTCTTATATACTCCTTTGCTCCGAGTAATTATTCTTGGTCTTGCTTGTTAGTGGAGTTCTCGTTATCCATTTGGTTCATATGTATCTCTGTTCATGCATTGTAATTATCAAAGACCTCCATCTTTTCGCTCATCCGTGTCTGTGCTGAGGCTGACTATTTCGTAGGATACCAGTCCAAAGAATTTGCTGCACACTTCAGCGCGTCGAGGGTTAGGCACTCGCGGATTGTGTTATTCTTTCACATTTGTATCACATGCAGACACTGGACGTCACACAAAGGGCCTAAAGAAATGGGGTGTCTAGGATCCTCGCTGTCTCGCATCGCCTACACGCTCTGTTTCTCTTAATCATCAGCTATGAACCGTCGCCGTAGTGAAGAAATGGATCGGAGGTATGTTCCGTGGAGTGCTGTTTTGATTCCTGTTGAGCGGTTCACACGACGTAGAATACTAGGAATGACCATAAGCCCTTCGCCTGCCAGATGACGACGAACTTAGACCGGAAAACATATTCACTTGGTACTACCAGAGAGCAAATGAGAGTAGATTCACGAGCAAGTAGCTCCTCCTGCGACACGACCCATTACATACGAGCCGATATACCTCTTAATATGCTGCTGTCAACTAGATGAGGCGTAACGCACATTGTTGCGGTCGAGGCGATATCCGACTGAGACCGCTTAGGTTAGGTTGATCTGTCTTAACGCTCTTTCCGTTAGACGACTCTCAGTGTAGTCCGATACAGAGTGCACTGACGTCGTTGAGTGTTCCTCCAGAGGGGCTCAAAGCGGAGAACTCTGTTCTCAATCGGAGGTTTAGTCTTGGTGCTAGACTCTCTCTTATTTACTTTTGTGGATGAGTTCCTTTATCTAATTCTCTCTATGTTAGATTACTTGCTTTCTCAGTGGGCATCCCTATATATGAATTTGATATCGTTTTTATTGCTAATCACCTGTCTACGTCAATACGTATTACCTTTTAGAATGTAAGGCATAGTATGTGCCTACAATACTAAAGGCAGTTTCGATGATTAAGCGCGCCGAAGACCAATACAACATATGCAAATTTAGCTGGGGTGCGTGATAAGACCTGACACGTAGATTCCTGTATATTCCAGTAGAATGCTTTATTGGCTTGTATATCACTGGATGTTATCGAATCGTTACCAGCTCAGAAGCCTGTATGCGCGCTCATTGGTCTGCATAGCAGACCGTGAAGATTAGGTCAGAATCTGACGTCATAATAAACACTTCATTTAGGCGGCGTTTGAGTTGTAGAAGACCAAAAATGAGTCTCCGCAAGTCGTGAGGGAACTCGACGTGAGGATTCAACTGAATTTTTAGTGTAACATTATTACACCTACACATAATTTTTTATTGGTTCGAACTTACGATGGTCTTATATGGTATCGTGTGATGGAGACTACATCCGCTGCATGCTCTCATGCAGCCTCGTAGCGCATAGCAGCTAACTATACCCTTCACCGCAGGTCCTGCAGCTTATTGTCGGTTGCTTCGATTTACGACGTCGTCAGCATATTCGCAGAGGCTATGACCAGGCTTATGATAAATGAAGAGAGCAAAGATTAGGGACTTCATTTGTCTGGTATTCGACTCAGAATCCTGAACGACCGGCGATAGCTTGATATTACAATGCGCGATTCGCATTCACCGTGTCTTATGTACAACATCCTGCACCGCATAGATGGCTGTGCTATTAAGCCGTGATGCTAGTGCGACATGCTCGAACTGATTGAGCAGGCGAAGATAGCCTATAGATCTACGCATCGCTCTTTTATTGTTTACAAACCTTCAATCAGCTTTAACAGTCTACCTTGTTCATCTGTTTATTTTATTTCCTGTACTTTTTCTAAAGATCCCGCACCTAGGTTATTCTAGTATGATTACTCATCGCGTATTAGCTGAGTTTTGTCAGTCATTATCTGCTGATAGACACCCTACGTCACCTCTCTGCTATCGATTTCAGTAATTACTATGCTGCAGCTTATTGAAGTTAAGCATTATTTCTCTGGATACGTCACCCGCTTGTTATCCAAGTTACCCACCTTCCTGATGATTTTGAGCTTGGGGAACCGATCCGAGCGCTTCCGAGAGATGTAGTTTTACGAATAGCTTCTCATCAAGTGATCGTTCGTGTCGTACTATCCCTGTAGTGACTCCTATATGTCATTATACCACTGATGCTTCACAACACGTGTAACCACGCTGCTTATTATAGATTATCGCGGAGAGTTTCGTGCTCTTCCCTGGAACAGAGCTACTAGCGTCCCGTCTGGAGGTTTTCGTAATCTGGTGAATATCGAGTATTCAGTTTGATGGAATTTCCAATGGCTCGCAGCTGGTCGTGAAGGGCTTTCTTCATACCGATAGAGGTACAGCGTCGTCACATGACGGTCAGCAGAACATCGGTCTGGAAATCTGTGGGCTCAATTTTAGATTTGTTTAATCACCAAGGCCAGTGTCACACGTGTATGTGCAACCCTGGCAAGTCCGATTGGGACCGGGCCATTAGCGAATGCAAATGAAGGACCATTACTGGGTGTGGGAAAACCCGAGCGCCTACGCCTTTGTGGTGTTATATTAGGGGATTACCGGGGCCTTTATGTGAGGACGAATGGATTTTATGGACCCTTGGTGATGAGTGATAAAGATGAGAGTTAAATTAAGTCTGATTATGGGGTACGCGAGGAACACACAATTTTATTTAGCAAGGGGGCAAAGGCCATGAATCATATATTATTACTTTGTAATGGTACTTGTGAGTTCAATTGGGATCGGAGAGGAAAAACTCAACTGATGGTTTGTTTTATTTGCTTGGTCGGGTTAGTTAATAGGCTGCGGCATAGGGCCGCCAACCACTAGCGAAACATTACGTACTCACCCAACTCTGTTTTCATTTATTTGTAGGTTAACATTTTTTTTGGATAATCTGGTAGCTTGGAAACTGGATGTTAGGACAGTTAGAGTAGATTCTTCATTGACTTTTTGTAAAAATTTGTACTTTGATATGTGTTAGTTGACTCGATTTGGCAATTAGTCCGCGGCCAATCTTTAATTATATTTCAATGTCATGAATATCTCTTAAAATAATAAAAGTAATTGTGACGTATGCCATATCTGTAGTACTCTGATAATTGACTCGTTGGCTAGACCCAACCTAGCTCGCGCTAGCTGAGAGACGGCAAGTTTTGCTCACCTATGAAGAGCGCTCCTCCCATGGCACTCATAACCGTCTGTCTCGCTCCTAGCATTGTTCACTAGAATTGATACGTGGCTCATGACCCAAAATCTTGGACTCCGTGTAAAAGTGTGTGTGTACGAAAATTATGTTGTGACTTCTACGCGTCGGATTGTACCCTTGCCCAGCGATTCAAAATCCTCTACTGTCTTCTCCCGGTGACTCACGCGTGAGGTGCAGTGGGAGCAGCAGTCTAGTGTTACTCGTGTGTTTCATGCAAGCTATTGGTAGATCGCACATCTTCAGTGCCAGTATATCCTGGTGGAATTGGTGAGTTCAACGCCTTTCTAGACTTCAGCCACCGCTGTTTCATAGAGATCAGTGCGGAGACTCTCGGATTCGAACTGTCTATAGGCTAGCAGATTTCGTGCATTTGTCTGCGCGGTTGTTTGTTCGCGAGTGCTCCGAGTTTTCTCTCGCAGCCATATCATTCTCTGTTCTATTCCAGAATGATTAGCTTCTTCTTCTTGTTCACAGGTGTTGATTTTCGAACTGGGGTATGTATGCCTCGAGGCTGCTCTCGGCTTCTTTTTGTGACCCTCGGCAAGGCCGGAAGAATGTTTCAAGATGTGTTTTGCACAATAAATAGTACCATATCTCGACTCCATAGATTAATGGACCAATTGACTCTGACTGAGGATTTGCCACTCCGTTCGAAACGGAATACCAATTAGATGTATCTCCTTCCTTTCATATTAATATACTCTCATACAAGTTGAAAAGCCATTAAGGTATCCTCTGTTTGTCTCCGTGATGGCCAGTCCAATGTTCTCGTGTAATTCTTCATAAGTTATACAGGTTAATATAAAAAGTGTTACACACAATACAAATGAGGATTATAGTCTGCTAATGCTAGTAGTTATCAGGAACCTCGGTTAGCTCATGCAATTGCGTATCTGCAAAAGTGTCGAAAGGTTTTCTATCGCATATCATTTGAGTTGTTCCCGCGTAGAATATGGCCACTTTTATGATCAGCTCATGAGGGTTTCAACCTGTTCAGACGTGAAGAATTCCTATGACTCCTTATCTTAGTTCCGTTCTGCCCTTCCCGAGGAACTGTTCTTCTCCTTCAAACGAGGTATTACCGCAAAGTGGCAGTCTCACGCTTCTCCTCCTGGCAACGTCATAGGTGTTTTGCGTTGGCATTGCACGGGCAGGGGACTGTGATTTCGTGTCGCTTGAAGTTAGCTTATCAAACGTTTTTGCTCGAAGAACTTTGTTGGTAATCGCGAGTGGGGTGTTCGGATTGTGTGAGTATGTGAACGATGTATTCGAGATTGAGCGTTGTGGCTAGAGTAGTATGAGAATGAAAGACATACCGTTACACCTGCACCGCTATTCTTAGCCGCTCATAAACCGTTGTGGAAACCCATAAAATTACGCCTTTCGAATTTCCGTTGAATTGACGTTACACAAGGTAGCCCTGAGGTTCGATTCTCCCATATATATGTAAACACACACGAAGGTCGATTCTAGAACGTATGAGAATCGGATAACCTCATCTGAGTAAAATAAAAGAATAAGCAATCTAACACAGAGAGCAAATACTGTTGTATGTCTTGTATGGGTCCACAAGTATTGTATAGAGCGTATATTTTGCGAACAGGATAGTTTAGGACTATTGAGATCTGTCGGCGGAGATCACCTCGATTGCTAATACCTAAGATCTGCTACAAAAAACACTAGTTATTGTCGCAGCGTGTCGAATTAATAAAAACGGTACTAAGTTGCCAAATAAGTGCGTCTTAGAAATCGACTTAACACAATGTTGCCGGGCCAAACGAGGGGATCTAGTGCCCTAAGGCTATGTTTGCTCTGAGCGGAGATTTTTGTGTCCTCTCTGCATCATCACCCTCAAAGTCCTTATATACTCCTCTAGAGGAGGTTTGCTCTTTCTCTTTCTGCCCATGGTCGAATTTATCTCTTCGCGGAAATATTCCTTTTTTTCCTCGATCTTCATGCTTATCTTCAGAAACTTAACATTTATCCTTCGATCTTGACATTTACCCTTCTAACTTAACATTTATCCTTTCCAGAAAATAGAGATAAACCATCACAAATTTTGGGCTTGATTTCGGATAAAATCGTGAGAGGGCCTTTAGCCGAGCTTTAGACCTCGTTGGGCCGTTTTCTGAAATAAGCGTTTCCATGATTTTATCGAGATAACATTATTAAGACCGACGTCAATCCGAGATTTAGATCTTTCATATGAGACGGTGTGACTCTAGGTATTTAGTTAACCGTTACCATCTCATACGATTGACCCGACCCTCTTCTCAAGAAAATGAGTTCTAGTAAGGTTCCAATGTCAATCTCGATTTGAAACGGAACAAATATAGTTCGATCAAGTATCGAAAGAGGAGGTTAACGAGGACGAGGTTGAAACTGGATTGATCCGACTTGCCGATCGAATGAGTCGGACTGCTCGTGTCATCTAACTCACCCGTTTGACAAGTTGTCCTTGCCCAACTTGCCCATATGTGCGGACGGCCGTTTCGTGCCTACCTACTCGCCGTACGGGCAAGTTGGTTGGTCTGTTCCGTCAAGTCGCCATACGGGCGAGTTGGTTGGTCCGAGCTGGCCAACTCGCCCGTATGGAGATTCGGGTTTTTTTTCTTCGAGTTTTGGCCCGGACAAATTGTGTTAAGTCGATTTCTAGACTGCATTCATAGAGAAACACGGATTTTTAGATGCTGATTTCAAAAATTACCATTTTCCCCCAACAAACGCATTTCTCCTGGTAGGTTTCCGAGGTCGATTCCGTCGTAACCGATTTTGACCCCAACAATGATTCAAATAAATCTGCCATATTGTCTTTCTATCACCACTCACCACCGGCCACCACTCTTCACCAACATGAGTCATAACCCTTTGGAGATGCCGCCCACGTAATCCGAACCTAAGGAGACGTAAGAGTTATGTTCTTATCATATGTTTCATGTGCCATAAGTAACATTTGCATTAGCCCTAGATTTATTATATTCTAATTAAATCTATTTTTTGTGTAATATTTTTTTTTATATATTATAGAATTAACGAGAAATTGTGATGAAAGGCAAAAATTTAGGTTTTCTTGTTATTCAAGTCATCTCATTCGGTTTTTCCGAGCCATCTCAGATATTGGCTTTGGTGAGTGGTATTATATTTGTAACACCCTTGAAACATCCTTGGCTTAGGTCGACCGACCGGCTAACAATCAAACAAGAATATGACCGATAAACCGACTTATACCAAGTGTTGCAGATAACAGTCCAACCGGCAAGCCAACAATCAAACAAGAACATGACTGTCTGTCAAGCCCATGACCTGGTCCGGGAAGCGTTAAATGACGGGTCAGGGACAATCCGTCCAGAGTCACAGAATTTTTCCAAAACTTAGTCCAGTTCATCCACTAACACATCTACCTCCAGATTTTGGCCTAAGCTTTTGCAACCCGTTCCTCGGCCTAGAGTTGTGCTAGCCATACGAGTCAATTATCAGAGTACTCATGATATGCATACGTCACAATTACTTTATTATTTTAAGAGATATTCATACATTGAAATAATTAAAGATTGGACCCCGGACTAATGCAAATCGAGTCACTAAACACATATCAAAGTACAATTTTACAAAAGTCATGAAAATCACTCTAGCTGTCCTAACATCCAGTTCCAAGCTACCAGATCATCCAAAAAAAAATGTTACCTACAAAAATGAAAACAGAGTTGGGTGAGTAACGTAATGTTTTCCTAGTGGGTTGGCGGCCCCTATCCGCAGCCTATTGACTAACCCGACCAACCAAAAATAAAACAACCATCAGTTGAGTTTCCTCTGCCGAATCCCAATTGACTCACAAGTAACCATTACAAAGTAATAAATATGATTCATGGCCTTTGCCTTGCTAATAAAATTGATGTGTTTCCCGCGTACCCCATAAATCAGACTTAATTTAACTCTCATCTTATCACTCAACACCAAGGGTCCATAAAATCATTCGTCCTCCACATAAGGGACCCCGGTAATCCCCTAACTATAACACCACAAAGGCGTAGGCGCTCGGGTTTTCCCACCCAGTAATGGTCCTCATTTGCATTCGCCATGCCCCGGTCCCCAATCGGACTTGCCAGGGGTTGTCACATACACGTGTGACACTGGGCCTTGGTGATTAAACAAAATCTAAATTGAGCCCACAGATTTCCAGACCATGACCGGCTTAGTGGTACTATTGGAGGAAGCAATGACTTGTCGAACCACAATATATTCTCAAATCTATCTCACACACTTTCAGGTTAAATGATATGCTAAAATTAACCCTAGAGAATATTTACTATCTCAAATAAGAGGTTCAGTTGTAGTATTTTGGGAACGAATCCCACAGGGAGTGTGGGCACACAATAAACTCAATATAGTCGCGATTAATCTAGGAAAATAGGTTTTAAAGCAGGAAATAAAATAAAGCAGATTGAACAAGGTAGCTGTTAAGCTGATTGAGGTTGTAAACAATAAAAGAACGATGCTAGATCTAAGGTTTTCAGGTAAGTGGATTGCCAGGATAGAAGCTATGGGTTTTGTATCCTAGAACTTGAATGCAAGCATTAAGATATCAAGTAGTGAATCTATCTATAATTAAGTCTTTGTTAAAACTCTCGTTGAGAACTCGTAATCGACCATTGATCGATGCTATTGAGCTTGCATCGAGCGATGCTCACATAAATCAGAAATTACAAACTAATTTGATATGTTCACTAAAATTAGTTGACCAACTTCCGAATGTATCTAGCAACCTAGGCCAATAGGGTTATTTAGGTAATGATCCTACTCTCACAGTTGTAAATGATCCAAAGATAAGGGTTCTAGTTAGTTACTCTAGAACACAAGCAATAAGCAAAATACTGATAAAGGATATTTATTACACCCTAGCAGTTGTATTTTTTGGCTAATCCATCGAAACTCTAGTTGAACCCTAAATCTAACAAGTAAACTACTGAGACATGATCAGAAAAACAAAAATTATAGATGAATAAAATAAAATAGAATATAAATCCATAATAAAACCACAGAAGTTCCCGGATTACTCTGAAGGAGTTCCTCCCTTCTCCCCTAACTCTAGAAGTCTTAATAAAAGAAAGTGTAGAAAGCGTTGAAATCTTAGTCATCAACAATGGCTTAGAACACACATAAATAGGGTTTTGGGTCGTCCAGGGGTATTCTGGTAACTTGTGGTGTATTATTTTCCCGGCAGCTTCATCTGGCGAGGTAGACAGACCAGTCTTCAGTAAAACAGGCATAACTTCTGCTATAGAATGATGACAGAGCTAAAACGGTGGCATTGGAAAGATAACTCAAATATTTATCTTGTGTCAAAATATCAGCTCAATTGTACCATGTGAAAGATCTCAATCCATTTCTAAACATCTGACGCATATGTGCAGTTCTACACCTCAAAAAGCTCCAGAATAACCGAATTTCTCCAGAACGTACCTGAACCTGAAAACACTCAAAAGCAACCCTATACTCACAAAATATACTATAAATAAGGCCTATAACATGGTCGAAAATTGTTAATATTGTGATCTATCAACTCCCCTAGACTTAACCTTTTGCTTGTCCTCAAGCGAACAAGGGTAAACCTCTAGAAGAGGTTTGAAAAACTAAGACTCACAAAATCTATAACTTCTCATTATAACCTCTACTATGTTGCAACCACATCAAATAAATGCTTATCTTAGAGGAACTTTATTTACCTTATCCTAGTATAGCAACCAAATTCATTCTACCAACAACTTAGCGAATACTAGTACGACTTACCCCTCTACTAACCTCATTTCTTGCATAAAGTAAAAGTGTAGTCTCTATCTGAACATACATGTAATATTCTCTGATATCTTTCTTCCCTATTTCTCTCTTCTTTGATATTTTTATCTCGATTCCAGTGAACAGTGGCTCAGATGCAGTCCGTCTTGTTGATCTTTTTTTTATTTTTCTTTTCTTTACTCTTTTTTTTCACAAAAAATGTAGGTGAATAGTGAGGTCATCAGTAATCTACCTACCCCTCTGCATCTCAGGAAATCATCTCAATCTTTTCTTTCATTAGATGCTAGAGAGAGAGAAAGAGAGAGAGAGAGAGAGAGAGGAGAGAGAGAGAGAGAGAGAGAGAGAGAGGAGAGACGAGAGAGAGAGAGAGAGAGAGAGAGAGGAGAGAGAGAGAGAGAGAGAGAGAGAGAGAGGAGAGAGAGAGAGAGAGAGAGAAGAGAGAGAGAGAGAGAGAGAGAGAGAGAGAGAGAGAGAGAGAGAGGAGAGAGAGAAAAGGGTTACCTCCCACTCAACACTTATTTTCAGTCAATAGCTTAACTTCTAGAGATCTGATTCTGAAATTGCGAACTTGCTCCAAAACAATTCTTAGTGACAACCTTCTTCAGAATAATCTCTCTTTTTGTGAAAGCCTCCATAGAATATTCTACATTTATATCATCTCAGTAATAAAGAGTGCTCGAAACTTTGCAAATGGCTGTGAGAAGCATCTACTGCGGCACTCTGGATTTTATGACACCATCTGAGAAGTGAGGGCCGCCCTTGGTCCTCTTCCTCTTCTACCAATTTCTCCTCTTTTTCTGCTATTCCCCCCTAACTTGGCTGTTTCTGTCTCTGCATCTTGAGATACCCATGGAGTTTCGATCGACACAGAGAGTGATATGATCCTGGGTGAGAGGATCACGTCCCTGAATGCTCTCTAACGATTGTGTTGATGTGATAAGCAATGGAATGAGTTGATACTTCTAAGAGTTGCGGAATGGCTCTCAGACTATCGGTTTTTGCTCTCAATGTAAGGAAGAATCCGAAATACACTAGAAAAGCTTTGATCAAACAGGATTCAGAGAATACTTGGGTTTTTTAGAAAAGAGTTTGATGTTTTATTCAGAGATTTCGACCAGAATATAAAGAGAAGAAGGTTGTACATGCACAGCTTCTTGGAAACACACAACAAAATTAATGCAAACAAAGACTAAAGTTCAAATTTAAAAGACAGACTTCTGGATCCTTCTTTATGGACGAAAATGGGCCTGGTTTCATCAAGAGGCTCATGTGTATTGTTGTTCCAAGCCTCATTAAAAACCTTGTTTGGAAAACCCAATGGGATAAACCCAAACCAAGGAAAAGAGTGCAAGTCACAACACCTCTCTTGATGAAGGTCTTAGATGGCTTGAATCACAACCAGAGTAGTTGGATAAGCACACTCTAGACTGCCCTGGATAGTGTGTAGGAGTTGATTAAAAGCTTGCTGGAATCTTTCTTGTTTGGACCTCATCATGGGACCAAGTGGAACACTTTGATCCTTGTTCAGTGTTTCCTTAGGTTCAAACTGCTCCTTGGTTCTTTCTTCAACTTCCTTAAGCTCTGGTTCAAGCTGATCCATTTCTTTAGTTCCATTGCTGGCCAAGATCACATCATCCTCTCCCACTTGAGAAGGATTTGACCTCAAATCCGTTTTACCTTGCAATCCTCGTTGATAGGCATTGTTGCTGGCTGGTTCGGATATGTAGAAGGCTTTGATCCATTTATTTCCTGATTCATTACTCAAACCTGATACAATGAAACAAAGCAAGTTAGCACATGAAAATTTATCAAAGAGTAATAATCTTATCCCAAATTGGTTTTGGTCGGTTTTGGCTTGTGTGCTGCATCTGGTGGTGCTTCTTGATGAGGATGAAACTAGTGACGTCTTGGTGCTTATCCTGATCCAAATCAGGTGGCTTGAACCGCTTGTCTTCAACATGCTTGTTCTTTCTCCTTGTATGCTTCAAAGCTTCATCATAATCTGCACATGGCTCTTTTGACAAAGACAAGTGCATCATATATGTGTAATCGATAAAAGAACTCTTGAAAACATGATCACTTACCTTAGCATGCTCACCTGGTCGCCATATATAGGATTGAGATGTTCTAAACTCAGATAATTCAGAATAAAGTAAGTGTAAGGGTACCTGAGTTATAGAATCAGTAACTTGCAACTCATAATTGGTTTCAGCTTCGCACTGATTTCTTGTTGATGTAGGAAGGACTAAGAATGTGGGACAGTTTGATTCATAGCTTATATCCTTCATTTCGAAAAGTGTAGACCTCAAAACAGTTTTTCCTGTACCGACAACAAGCAGATCAGGTTTCATGTTCTGCTTTGAGTTTAGATAGTTACCTCGGGTTGGTTTCTTTGGAGATTGCTGTAAACTAAGTTGATCTGGTGGTTTCTCTTTGATTTGAGAAGAAAACATGAGTTCTTCTCCTGATCCAGTGATCACTTCACCAATTTCTCCAGTTGACTTCTTCATCTCCAATCATGGTTTCATAATCTCTGCAATGGTATTGAAGCTGATGCATATCTGGTGGCTTCCATATCTTGACATGGTTGAGAAGCAAGTCCTTTTGATCAACTTCTAATTGCTTATGACCCCAGCTGGTTCTAGCACGAACAAAGCACTCTCCAAGGATGATAATCTTGTGGACATATGCTCCAGGTCTCCACGAGTAGGTCTGTAACCTACCAGCACAATCAGACATAATTTTCTCTTG
Organism: Moricandia arvensis; assembly: GCA_905132765.1. Classification (NCBI taxonomy): domain Eukaryota; kingdom Viridiplantae; phylum Streptophyta; class Magnoliopsida; order Brassicales; family Brassicaceae; genus Moricandia; species Moricandia arvensis. Next base: position 97,557 of record CAJHQP010001004.1, read on the forward strand.
GGAAAGATCCAAACCGACATGTTTTGCAAAACTAGCAATATCTTGATGATAAGGTGGCCATTTTCTGCGTGGTCGGGTTTGTTGTATTCGTGACTGACTTGGCTTCATTCTCCAGTTGGTTTCATAGTGAAACTCTTTAGGAGCTGATCTGTGCAACAACTTTTCTCCAGAGGATAAAAGATCACTAAAATCAAAGGTTTCTGCTGCTGATTTCTTCTCAATCAGTTTGATCTTGTTCTTCTGATTCCAGACCTCTCCTTCCCGGCCCAAATACAACATGTATAATACCAAAGTCGTGTCTTGACAGATCCACAGCTCTAATCTTGTTCCAAACAAAAGGACTGATCAGAAAAGTACCCAAGAATGTCTTTTGGAAATCACATGGATCAAATACAATCAGTTGATTCATTCCATGATCTTCTTGTGGTTCCTTGGGTGCCTCCTCTTCTTCTATTATATTCTCTACGAAAGGAACAATGACATCCTGAACTGGTTGCTCTTCTTTCTGAATGATATGTGATGGACTTTTGGTTTGTCCTTCTTGACAAGATGTAGTTGATTCTGGTTCTGCCACTTTGAGTTCTGAGACAGTATGTGTTGCAACGGATGGACGTGTTACCTTGGTCCTTTTGAATTGTTTCTCCACATCCATCATTACTTTTAACAATTCCTCCTTATCCTTCTCATTGAACCAGGAATGTTTAATTGTTTTCTCTTTGTTGTAACTGATTGTTGCCTTGCTAGATGAACCACGAGTACTATATTGACGTGATCTATTGCTGTCAGGTTGTTTCTGAACCGAGTTTGAAGAGTAGAGCTTTGTCTCAGATGGCTGGTTTCGATGTGTGCTCCACTTGTATCGCTCAAACCTTCTTTGTTGTGGAGTTTGTTTGTTAAAAACAGTATGCTTCTGGTTTCTGTCCAACTGATCATACCCTTTGTGCTTGTACTCATCTCTGGATGATCTTTGACAGTCTCTGCTTCTCCTCTGCTGATGTATGTCCAGTCTGAATTTTCTCAGTTGATCTTTGAAGACTTGATCCATACTGGCTGTGAATGCTTCAAGCAACAGTTTATCATTCTTGCTGAGTTCCTCTATTTTGATCTTCTGCCATGATTCCTGAGAAATTTCGAAACACTGATACAGTAAGATGTTCACGGAAACAGAAAAACAATCGAATGAATCAAGAAAACAAAATCAGATCCAGATTTTTATGAAGAAACCCTAATTCTTTTCTCTGCTATTTCGTGATTCAAGTTCAGTTATTTAACAAGTTGCACTTGTTCTAGGTAGATTAGACCCTAATAAACACGTTTCTAACAAGATTTAAACTTTAGAACAGATTCGATCATAGAATGCGAAAATTCTAAAAGTTGCAGAACTGGAAAAACACAACCTGATGATGGAGATCTGCTCTGATACCACTTGATATGATCCTGGGTGAGAGGATCACGTCCCTGAATGCTCTCGCAACGATTGTGTTCATGTGATAAGCAATGGAATGAGTTGATACTTCTAAGAGTTGCGGAATGGCTCTCAGACTATCGGTTTTTGCTCTCAATGTAAGGAAGAATCCGAAATACACTAGAAAGCTTTGATCAAACAGGATTCAGAGAATACTTGGGTTTTTAGAAAAGAGTTTGATGTTTTATTCAGAGATTTCGACCAGAATATAAAGAGAAGAAGGCTGTACATGCACAGCTTCTTGGAAACACACAACACAATTAATGCAAACAAAGACTAAAGTTCAAATTTAAAAGACAGACTTCTGGATCCTTCTTTATGGACGAAAATGGGATAGAAAATGGGCCTGGTTTCATCAAGAGGCTCATCTGTAGTGTTGTTCCAAGCCTCATTAAAAACCTTGTTTGGAAAACCCAATGGGATAAACCCAAACCAAGGAAAAGAGTGCAAGTCACAACACCTCTCTTGATGAAGGTCTTAGATGGCTTGAATCACAACCAGAGTAGTTGGATAAGCACACTCTAGACTGCCTGGATAGTGTGTAGGAGTTGATGAAAAGCTTGCTGGAATCTTGCTTGTTTGGACCTCATCATGGGACCAAGTGGAACACTTTGATCCTTGTTCAGTGTTTCCTTAGGTTCAAACTGCTCCTTGGTTCTTTCTTCAACTTCCTTAAGCTCTGGTTCAAGCTGATCCATTTCTTTAGTTCCATTGCTGGCCAAGATCACATCAGAGAGCGTAGTGTCGTTTGATACCTCTACCAAAGAGACCTTTTTGACATCATCTTCTAGACCTGATACTTCCTGAGAAAAATCTGCAGGCAGAGAATCTTCTACTATCCCGATGCCGTATCCTAGATGTTCACTTATGTAGGGTGGAATTGGTAGTTGTAGTTCAGAAATAGGCGATGGGAACCCACAAATTTAACAAGGTCATGTATCCTCTTCACTCTTTTGTGAAAACCATGAGCTTCTTCTGAGCAGTAAGGTGGTCTCAGATGTTTGTTGACAGCACGGTGTGAAGCCTCAGAGTTGTGCATTTTCTCCTCAATTGGTACTGGTCCAATCACGTATCCTAGCAATACTTCCAACCATTGGTGTTGAACGATATCATCAGATGGGTATCGATCGATGCAACTGGGGTAGGTGTCGACTTTTTCTCACTTGTGGTTTTTGATTGATGACCTCGGGTGGGTGTCGATGGATAAATTGGGTGGGTGTCGATCGATGCTAGCTTTTGGTAAATTTCCAGATCTCTTCCCGAAGTGTGCTGATCGTCATCAATGTCATTCTCCGAGTTCTGGCCTAAATTACCAGGTTGTGCTTCATCCTCCATCTTCAAGAAATCTTCTAGCTCCAAGAAATCTTCAATTGTGATTCTTTTATCAATATCAGAATATTCAAGCTGTTCCCCATCTTCTAGCTCCAAAAATTCGTTTATCTTCAAGAAATTTTGCTAACCTCACCAACCGGATAAGTGTTGGAACAATCCCTTTGGTTGGACTTTCATGCCTCCAACAATGAACCCAAATGCAAAGCAAATATTTTCGGATTACGATAGCTGTCGGTCTTAATATACGCAACGTCCACGCCTACTTCGATTCCGAACTTGTCAGGTCAGCGGTGAGTACGAATCTAGGGACGAAAGAATGGACTCGTAGCTGAAACTAGTCCGAGATCTTGCCCAGGAGTTTGACCAATTCTCACTCACACGGATCCCCCGCACAGAAAACGCACCAGCCGCTGAATTGGCGCCCCTGGCATCAAACTCTGATCAGTGACTTAGACGAGTAATCACCGACGAATTCATCGAACACCCAAGCATCGCACCACCGATCGTCGTAAACTTAATTAATCCCCAAGATGACGACATCGACGAACTAGACAACCAACCTGAAGAGAACATATAACGATCCGAGTACGGCTGTGACAAACCATGGTTGGAAACAATCAGTTGCATACCACTGACGGAACACTTCCTAGAGAAAAATAGACAGCCCGGAAAGTCAATACCCAAGCTGCATGATACGTCTTAATGGACGGAAACGTCTACAAATGGAGACTCTCTTGGACCGCTCATGACATGTGTAAAAGGGGAAAAAGTTCAAAAGTTCATGAAATAAGTCCACTCCGGATCTGCGGAAATCACTCCGGGGGAAGATCAAAATTAAGATAAAACGCCACAGTCACTATTGGCCAACAATGGTTCACGATTGCGATAAATTCGTGCGAAAATGCGAGGAATGCCAGAGACATGCACCAACAATCCGACAGACCGCGGAGGTCCTCTCTTCCATTTCTTTACCCTATCCATTCATGCGGTGGTGAATGGACATTGTTGGTCCCTTGCATAACTCCAAGAAAAAAAAAAGATTTCTGCTAGTCCTAACAATTTTTTTCACAAAATGGGTGGATGCGTAATCTTACGCAAGCTTTAAACACGCTCAAGTCGAAAGCTTTATTTGGGAAAATATCATCTGCAGACATGGATTCCCATATGACATTGTAACTGACAACGGATCTCAGTTTATTTGACTAGATTTGAGGAATTTTGAGAAAAATTGAAGATACGATTGACCAAATCGACTTCCAGATATCCGCATGGAAACGACCAGGAGCGTACGAAATCGCTAACATTTAGGGCCTCAAAATTCCAAGAACTTGGAGCGCGATGCACCTCAAAGAATATTAGCCTTAGACAATCGGCACCACAACCAACTGAACGACGAGACGGCTTGATCCCCGAAAAGGGGTAAGTAGGCAATTCGTTGGCAAGACGAGTAAAGCTGCCCCCCTCAAAAAAGGGGGGGGGGGGGGGGAAGTGGGTAAAGTATACCAGTATACTCCCAAGTTCAAAAATATTCTATCATATAATCGATATTTTTGAAACTTTTTCAGTAATAAGAAAACGCAATTCGGCTTTTACAAGTTTCAAAAATTATGAGTCAAACGCTCGACCTCATAACTCGCCTCCCTTTAAAAGGCTGATCTCACTCATACAACGCATCGAGCCCGCAAACATTTTATCGCAAAATGCAGCATAAGAAAAACTCCATGTTCGACATAGCAAGAGGTCGCTAACGCTCGAAGAACTGTTTTTAGCAAAAACTTTCAAAAATGAAACCCTCATCTCAAATACACCTACTCAAACACGCATCCTTCGCGAATACTCGAATGGTAATATCTACCGATATGTTTGTTGCTAATCACAACAAAATCTCAACGTCCTAAACAGACTAAGCCATCTCGTAGAGATAGGTCTCACACATCTGTCACAAGGATAATAGTGCTATAAAAGAAATCTGAAATTTTGGTCAGCAAATCAAGACGACTAAAAAAATTTCTTTGTGGAGATGTTCGATTTGTACCAGACAATTCATATAAGCCGAGAACCTATCGCGGACTTTAATCGGTACAGAATAAGGTTAAAATTGCAACAGCTAACATGAAACCAATTAGCCATCACAAACCTTAAACCGAGAGTAAACCTAGTCTTGCCCTAAACCCAGCACACTGATCTCTAACATTTCTAGGAATAGTATCATATCAATACGAGACCCCAAAATATGTCTCTCTGCTTATATTTCGACATCCTCATAAATCTCGCAAAATCCAAGTTTTGCGAAAAACCTTCGCAACAGACCACAAATATAACAACTCGCCCGGGGGTCAGATACAAGATGACAACTCTTAGTCTCCCTCTACACTCATATACTCTAAAATGCAAAATGAAATTCATTTAAAGCTGAAAAGCAGAGAGGATTCGAAGCCGCAGGTGGTCACTCCCGAAATGAAAATACGACCACACATGGCCGGAACAAAATAAACCATAACTTCAAAAAAAAATATGACAAAATTCTCGAACGAGACTGCAACTTCACTCATCCTCCAAAAATAAAACCTCATCTTCGCCCATTACCTCGTCCAAACTCGGGGCCACGCCGCCTCCGCCTTCTTCGGCCACGAGATCTTGCCTCTCCCGGTCATCTGAGCACGACGGAAGAGTGCACTCGGACTTCAGGCCAGAGAGGAACTGATCAAAAATCACCTTCCGAATCCGCCAGTTCCTCTTTGCAAGCAGATAACTTAGCCTCCTTGGCCCTTGGAGATGGGGGTACGTCAGCCTGAAATAGCTGAATCTCATCCATTCCCCCTTCGATGGATGCTAGAGCCAGGTCTCGATTATGAACTGTCACTAGGGAATCGAGGGAATTGGAGATCCTTCTCAATGAGCCTGAAATTCGGTATGAAGAGAATCTTTAATATTTTTCAATCCTGAAACTCATCGACCCTTCTTCGCTTTGAAGCTGTCGCTGACGTCGACGCACCTCCGAAGCCTTAGTCTTCCCGGCCTGTTTAGCCTTAAGCAAGGAAATCGCAGTCTTCCAAAGACATCACTCAAGCTAACCAATCCGAGCCTCGAACTGGGATACTTCAAGAGAATTAGAGTCCTCGATAACTTTCAACCTCGCCTCGAGCAGAGATGAATTATCTTGCGATTCCACCAACTATTTTGTAAGACGTTCAACCTCTGATCCACAATCACTGATCATCCCATTGATCAAAGAAACAAACTGCAAAAACAAGATGGAAATCAAAGAACGACCAACTTACACACAAAGAAACACTCTTGAGACATAACTTGGCACTATGTTGTGGCGTCAGACCCGAACCAGATGCTCCTACTGACAGAGGATCAGCCTCGACGGCCTTGGTCATCTCCTCCTATTAGTTGCGTCGACATTAGCGCATGGTCTTTTATTTTTTTTAAATGTTGAAGAGAGAGAGAAAAGGGAATTAGAAGCACACATACTTTTACCTTCCATACTTGCAAGAGGAATCCGATCCAATGTATGCCTAACCCCAAAGCAAGCAAATAATTTAAATGAGGTTGAAGGTTAGCTTCGGTTCCTTTAACATTTATTTGTAAGTGTAATATAGTGGCATGATGATCCACTTTGGTATCTCTAGTACTTTCTGCAATCAACAAATCTAGAATGGTGCTATAGAATGATTATATAATGAGTAAAAATTTCAATCTGATCATAATATCTTTCTTTGGCTGAATAAAACTAATGAAACACATATGAATGAAACTCAAAAGAGAAAAAGAAATATCAGTAAACCTCCCCCAGACGTAAATAACAATGTCCCAATGTTATCCCATCCTGGTTAGGTGTAAAAAATTAAAACATAAGTGAAAGTAATAACGTCAATCGAAAATACCAGACCTAGTTACGAGTGTCGATCGATGGCCAATGTGATGAATTCGACTGATAGTGATCGGTATTAACGGATGGTTGTTCTCCGCCATCGACCGATGGCTTGGTTCTAGATCTTCCTTTTTTTAACTAATAGTGGGTTGCCTCCCATTCAGTGCTTGGTTATAGTCTTTAGCTTGAAGTTTAGCATTGTTTGGACTAAGATGGGAGTAGAGTATCACTTGTTGGAAAAAAATTTCAACATCCTTTTTGCTCATCTGGAACAGATACCAACGAAGCTTCTTATGCCTTCTTAATCTCTGGTTCTTTGGCTGTCCATGTTCTCCTTGGTGACCTCATCCTCTCCGGAAGGTTTTCAGTGCGTTTGTGTAACCAGCCAAGTCTACTATCTGTGGTTATTGATATGTCATCCGATCTCCTCAGATATCTTCCATCATCATGTCTTAAGATGCAAAAACTCCATCAAGTTTATCTTCTAGCAGCTTCTCGGTTACCAGCCTCTGTCTAGATGGTCCGCGTGAAGTATCGATCGATGTCAAAAGGTGGGTATCGATCAATTTTTGGTTAGTATCTTCATTCGATTTATTGGGCTGGGTATTGATCGATGCTCCACCATCAAAGTCATTCTATTGCTCGAATCGCAGAAACATGTGGCCACAAGTCTTGGTTCATGAACCAAATCAATGAGAGCAGGCTTGGTTCTAGTTTAAACAGGCTCATAGTAGTTGTTTTTATCAATAAGAGATAGATACAATATGTTCTCTTCATGTCGAATACTGTTCCTACTGTGGCCATGAAAGCTCTTCCAAGTAGTAGGACGAATTCTTCTCCACTTGGACGTCGAAGACCTGAAAGTCTATAGGAATTAGGGCATCGCCGATTTGCACTTGAGGTCTTTGACTATGCCCCCTAAATTCACCTTAGAGAAATCCAAAAAAAGTGAATGAATCACTAGAAGGCTCCACCTTTAAGCTTAACACACTGACATTGTTCTTGGCATAATGCTTACTGAAGAACCGGTGTCGCAGAGTACATGAGGGTAGTTATGTCCCTTGCTGTTGCAGGGATCCACAAACTTTCCAGGGTAACTTCTCTTCTTCAACTCAACCCTCTGCTTTATCTTCTCCCTCAGATGATTGAACATTCTTTCAATGTCCTTATCAGTCTCATTAGTGTTCCTTTTATGATGCTTAGGAACCTTCTTCTTTCCTCTAAAATGTTTATCCATAGCTTCCTCAATTTCCGTAGGGACTGGTTTACTGTCTGTGTGGATTTGGGTAGGGTGGGGTTTTGAGTGCCTATTAGCATATAAAAGACTCATATCTATGCTTGTAAAACGACATCCTTTTGTTTTGAACCGACATCGATCGATGATAGGTTCCGGCTGTCGATCGATGTCCATCTCTTCACACGATTCCACGGATTCTTCAGGTACCGTCTGTGACACCCCGGATCTGGTCTAAGTACAAGCTGACTCAACCAGCCGTACAACAAGCAAACAAGAACATGAACAGCCAATCACTAGTAACTTAAACCAAACCGAGAGGCCACAATCTGTACATCAATGATTAATCTGAAGTTGCCGGAACTGATCAAGGTACCTCAGGCCAATAGCCTAAGTACACATATCCTATTAGGTACAACCCGACGCTTTCCAAACCGACAGAGTAATACCCAATAGTTAGTTTGTCTTGACAAGGACTAATATCATATGGAACTCGTACTTAACAAACTTTCTTTAATACATTATATAATATTCTTTCAGAAGCATCTTACAAAATGTTATAGATTAACCTCGAGGTTTTTTGTCAACAAACTTTATACATAAGATATATCAAAACTACTTTGCAAGGATAATAAAACTACCACAGGCTAATGTTGTTCCTTCCCGTTCTAGAGTAAAGGTCTCCTGCCTACTGGTTACCTGCATCACAAATGAGTCATGAGTAACTAGTTTACTCAGTGAGTCTAATCCCGCAACCCCAATACATATTAATAGTATCCCGAGCAGTCTACACCATTTGAATGCAGAGGAAATATATTCCTTAATTATTGTATATATATAAGGCCTCTCATTCCATCAATTTGAATCCTATATTAAGCATCACCTCCATTTTACCCGCCATTCACTCATATATAAATACAATATATATACTAGACTTGATAAACCCCAAAGTCTAACCGAGCCTGTTGAGTTAGCATGACCATCATCCTCAAATGCCCTTATGAACATCCGAGAATGCATCGTCATGCAGTACACGGCCTCCAGGGTGCTACCCAATCATTGTGTCTTCATGACCTTGATCCATTCGCAGGACCAAGTAACGGTAATGCAGGGACTTTAGGAAGAGTGAATATGATAAGACTTCACTTGATTCTTACTTACATATTTAATAATATACTTATAAATATTAGTACTTGAGAACAAGTACTAAGACTTCACTTGATTCTTACTATGATGGCACTAACGTGGTGCTTCTGTCAAGCCTCAATATTTTCCTTGATCAAAGCTTCTTGTCTCCTCACAGCCTCACTGGTCTGAACCAGTTGATTCTCTAGTTTCTTCACATGGGTGTTGAGAGCTTCAAATTTAGTGTAAGGTTGGCATAGACAACACCTATTTCCACAGAAATCCAATGTCAACTTCTGCTGTCCCTCCAGAGCCTTGTCAATCATGGCTTAAATATTTTTCTCCTGGGTATCTTATGGGCTGTTATGATAGTAGGAGGATCCATAGGTTCTGTTGTTGCTGTGGGGTCTTTGCTGCTGTTATCATTGGTTGTAGCTACTCCTATGACCATTTCCATAAGAGATTCTGGTTCTCTGGTTCCCATATCTCTGGAATCCATTTCCACCAACAAAGTTTCACATCCTCTTCTTCACCTTTCTCATTGTCAGATCCTATAGCTTCTACACGTTCTTCGAAGCTAACTTGCTTCCTCACAAACCTCTGAACACTGTCCAACTTGGGTTTTACTTCTCCCATCTGATCCTTGGTTAGTTTAGGGACTCTGATCCTTGGTTAGTGTAGGGACTGATTTTTTCCTCTCATGATCATTATTTTTAGTGGTTGTTGCTAGCTGCCAAATTCTCTATCAATCTAGTAGCTTCTTAATGGACTCCTAGTGCAGAAGTTTCCCTCACTAGATATGTCTAAAGCCATCTTGTATAAAAACTCAATACCTCTGAAGAAAGTGCTAAGAAGTTTCACTTCATTGAATCCATGGTCTGGTCAATCTCCTTGGCAGGATTTGAATCTGATCAAGAGCTTTTGAAAGACTTTGCAGGCTCCTATGTGAATGTAGCAATTTTGCGCCTTAAATCCTCAGCTCTGCATCATCAAAGAAATTATGCAGGAAGGCGTTTTTGATGACATCCTGGTTGTATCTGCTTCAGCCAGTATGAAGCATCTCCAGAAAGCAAATAGATTAAGAGCTGCCAGAGAAAGGTAGTCCTTAGGGACTCCATTAGTTTAGATTACAATCCCCTGATCATCAATTGTCTGACGTGTTACATTACACAGATGACCATCGTGGTCATACAAATCCCCTCTCTGCATTCCTAGTCCACAATCAGCATAGCAACCATCTCTGCTCGGGAATCACCATCGATCGATTGTCTCGGTATTGGTGTCGATCGATTCTGGAAGATGAGTGTCGATCGACAAAGAAGTGTTGGATTCGATTCGAGTCTTGTCGCTTCTCCTTGTGGATCCTACCTTTGCATGGCTACTGTGTCTGACGAAAATTAAGTCTTTTTCCTTGATGCTTCTGGTACTGCTGGGCATGCACCTGAAGACAAAAGAAAAAAATTGTAAGTAAACTAAAAAGAAAACCTATAGAAAACTTGCAAAACAAATCTAATGGTGATCCTTGCTCTCCGGCAACGACGCCAAATTTTATACGTTCTCAATTACCCTAGAGCTACTGATTACTCTCTTAAATAAGAGGTTTAATTGTAGTACTTAGGCATTGAAGCCATAGAGAGCGAGGGCACATAATTGATTTGATAATCGACATAGTTATGTTAGGCAATTAATGGGACTTTAGAATAATTAAATGGAGATATTGTTGATTTGTAAACAATAAAGAAAAATATATAGATCTAGAGTTTTACGTAGTGAATTATAATGGATAGAATCCAATGGGTTTTTAATCATAGAACACAAATTAATTTAGTTAAGATATTTATAGATATCATATGGCTAAGCTCAAAGTCTGCAACTTTCATGTGCCAAATTCATAATGACCGTCGATCGATGGTATGCAAATGATATCGATTGATGGCTTTCTTAGTCAAGCATTAAACGACCAGATTCGATTGGTTCACTTAGAATCACTACACCATTCTCTCCATTGTACCTAGTAATTTAAGCCGCAACATGATTTGTTCACGGTAACAATCTTACTTTGGCAGTGCAAATTATCCTATGATCAGAGTTCTAGTTATCTACTGTAGAACACAAGCAATAAGCACACTTCTGAATATATTTAATAATCAATCTAGCAATTCGATTGTTTGGCTAATCCATCAAAACCATTAAAAACCCTAAATCTAACAAGGTGACTACTCAGACATAGCTAAGCAGAACATAATCATAAACATGAAAAAATGCATAAGATAAAGAATATGTATAAAAAGTGGGGTTCTAGTACAAAGGTCCAAGAAGTCTTGATCTTCTCCCCAAAAACCCTAAACTACTATGTGTGTTATGAAAGTATCAAAGCTTGTAAAAACTCTCCTTTTGCAAAAAACACTAACAAAAAATAATATAAATTAGGTAAACTTGTCCAGGGGCAATCTTGTAATTTCTATGACTTTGGCTTCAAGTCGGGTACTTTGTGAATTCTGCTACTGCATGGTGACCGTCGATCAACGAAAAGTGTGCCATCGCCGACCTAACACAATTGATCTTTGTCAACTCGTACTTTTCTGAATTTGACCAGCTACGAGATTCATCTCTCTCTCTCTCTCTGAGCTCGAGAAAGCCTCAGAATCTCTACAATGCTCCAAAATGTACATGTACCTGAAAACAATTCTAAAACATATCCTAGACACACATAATAGACTCCAAATAGTGCCTATAATATGGTTCCAAAACAGGTAAATATTAGGACCTATCAACAAGCAAAAGATAAGTCTAGGGGAGAGTTGATATACTATGGATTTTACCAGTTTTCACCATAGTATATGTGCTACTTAGAGCTTATTATATTTGCTTGGACTCTGTTTTAGAGTATTTTCAGGTTCATATACATTGAGGAGAACTTTGGAGAAATCTAGAGCTTTTTGAGATGCAGATCTTCATATATGCCGTCAAAAGTTTACGTATGGATGGAAGCCCTTACTTTGTGAAATTGAGCTCATATTTGACCCAAGATAGATATTGTAGTTAGATTTCAATACCACTAGTTTGAGGCCAATTTAATGGTTAGATCGAAAGTTATGATCATTTTACTAAAGAGTGGTCTATCTGAATCGCGAGAGAAAGCTGTCGGAATTTAGAAGGGTGTCGATCGACACCACTGCTTTTGATGTCGCTAGACATTGATGCGCATAGACATGCCCCACTCAAGCCCAGAAGTCACCACATGTTAGTAGAATTCCCTTGGCCTATTCAAAACCCTAATTATCTGTTTTCTAACCATTCTTTAGGCTATGCTTTATATTCTATTATTATAAGTCTCTTAGGTTAGGAGAGAAGAGAGGAACTCCTTCAGAGTCTTCTTTGGAATCCTTTATTTTTGTTAGAGATTTCTATTTATTTAATTTACTTTTGATCCAGGATCTTGATTGACCTCAAACCAGTGAAGCTCTATCTTGTATAAAAATATGAGCTCAATCGCACCGTGTGAAGGTCTCCATCCATAGCTAAACTTCTGACGCGACTGTGCAGTTCTGCACCTCCAATAGCTCCAGAATCTTCAAAATTCTCCAAAATGTACCAGAACATGAAAAGACTATATAACAATACACCAAAAAAATAATACTCTAAAAAGGACTTATAACATGGTCTAAAAGTGGTAAAAACAATGGTATATCAATGATGTAGGACCACCGGGTAGCCAACAACCAAACAAGAACATAACTTTCCATTCACCCCATGACCTGTTCTGAGAAGTGTTACATGACCAGTCAGGGACACTCCGGACACAGTCACATAACTTATTCCGCAACTTAGTCCAGTTCTTCCTCTAACATCTCTACCTCTCGATTCGGACTAAGGATTTGCAACATGTACCTCGGTCTTAGAGTTGTGGTAAGAGAACTAGTGAATTACCAAAGTACTCATAATGCACACACAAAACAATTACTTTATTATTTTAAGAAATATCCATACATTGAAATAATTCAAGACTGGGCCCTGCAAATGCCAAATCAAAGTCAACTCAACACATATCAAAATATCGTTTTACAAAAGGCATGGAAATCTAATTTAGTGGTCCTAACGTCCAGCTCCAAGCTACCTGATCATCCATTACTAAGGTCACCTGCAAAATCACTATGGAGTTGGGTGACTAACCTAATGTTGCCCAGTGTGTTGGCGGCCTTTACCCGCAACCTAGTCACTAATTCTGAAAACCCAAAATAATAATCAATTAGTCAAAGCAACAATTAAAGAAAACAACCATCACTTTAGTATTCCTCCGCAGAAACCCAAGTGACTCACAAGTAACCATCACAAAAGTAATAAATATGATTCAGGGACTTTGCCTTCCTAATACAATGGATGTATTACCGGCCTACCCCATAAACTAGGCTCGATCTAACACTCCTCTTATCACTCAACACCTAGGGTCCACAAAATAATTCTTCCTCTACACAATGGACACTGGTAATCCCCTCACAATAAATCCACAAAGTCGTAGGCGCTCGGTTCTTCCCACCAGGTCATGGTCCTCAAACGGAATCTTCATGCCCCGGTCCTCAATTGGAATTGTCGAGGGTCGTCATATCCACGTATGACACTAGGCCTTGTGATCAAACAAATCTAAACTGAGCCCACCACATTCCAGACCAGGACCGGCTTAGTGGTACTATTTGATGAAGCAATGACCAGAAATTTGCAGAAAAAATGTCAGTTCCCTTTCTAGGCGATGATTACTGACCCAGTCTGCGCCACCGAATGCTTCCTAGTCCATTTGTTCGATGTCTACTCTTCTGACATATTTTAGACCAGCGATTGTGGGAGCCGAAATTTGCACTGTCAATTTCTGCAAAATAAGAAAAGTCAAGAAAACCCTAACTGATTACTTGTTACCAAAGATATATAATCACCTAGCTTAGTCCTTCTAAATAAGAAATCTGTTGTGTGCCATTACTCTCTGTGGATTCGATCCCTAAGTACTACACATGATCTCTCTAGGAAAGAGTATTATTTGTGTGTTAAGATTAGGGTTAATTTGATAGTTAATTGTTTAGGAAATTCATACCCTGCTAGAACAATAAACAAACCCATATCACTAATCATTATGCGATCAGTGACTGGTTCGGGAACACTGAGCATGGTTAGCCTATGTCTGTTCTGGATGGCTGGTTGGATACCGAGCCGTCTCACTTTGTTTCTTAGTCATGTGGGAATGGTTGGTTAGGTAAATAAGGAGCAAGGAGATTCAGTTAAGTCTTAATCGAGCTAAGCTAGATAAGAAAGCACTAGGATGGACGATACAGTTGGAAGGGAAGTCAATCAACCACCAAGGCAGTAAGGTACATATTTATTACTGTGATTCTTATTCTTTTGCAAGGATGCTGGTTTAGATTTAGTGAACACTGTGTACTGAACTTAAAACTTTGAGGAAAAATAGATAAAAAACCGTAAGTAAAGCAAAAATCGATTAAGGACCAAGTTTGTTCGAGGAAGGCGATCCCACGAACGTACCAGCGGTAAGGAAATCCTGGTCGGGACAGTTCACCTGGCCTAATGCCAAATTAACTCAACTAAACACATATCAAAATACCATTATGCAAAAGACATGAAAATTTACTCTAGCGGTCCTAACGTCCAGAGTTGGATGAGTAACCTAATGTTACCCAGTGGGTTGGTAGCCTCTACCCTTAACTTAGCGACTAACCTGAACAACCCAAAATAACAATCAATTAGTTAAAGCAAAAATTAAATGAAACAACCATCACTTTATTATTTCTTCGGAGAAACCCAAGTGACTCACAAGTAACCATCATAAAGTAATAAATATGATTCAGGGATTTTGCCTTCCTAATACAACGGATGTGTTACCAGCCTACCCCATAAACTAGGCTCGATCTAACTCTCATTTTATCACTCAACACCTAGGGTCCACAAAATCGATCTTCCTCTACATAAGGGACACAGGTAATCCCGTCACAACAAATCCACAAAGGCATAGGCGCTCGGGTCTTCCCACCAGGTCATGGTCCTCAATCGGAATCGTCTTGCCCCGGTCCTCAATTGGAATCGTCGAGGGTTGTCACATCCACGTATGACACTGGCTCTTGTGATCAAGACAATCTAAACTGAGCCCACCACTTTCCGGACCACGACCGGCTTAGTAGTACTATTTGAAGAAGCAATGACCTGCAATTTACTAGGATCACCACAATTTTCTCAACTTGATCTCACACTCTTGGGGGTTACCTAACATTCAACTAATCTCAAATCATAATAAAATGAAAATACTTGGCTTTTGAGTCCTACTTGGATTATCTGGCCAGACACTCAATCACGACTAAGTCACTAGGAGTCTAATACATCACAACTCGAACAGTCGGTATGACTCATTCAAGGAACAACCAATAACATAACCCTCAAGTCACTCACTCAATCCTTAGATGAAGTCACACACTAGAACAAACACGAGGTTCTAGCAATAGACCAACACCAGGGCTTACAAAAGAACCATCACAAGGTTCTCACATCATACCAACACGAGATCTAACACACAACCAACACTAGCTTCCATAAATCACCTGCATAACACATTAGATTTGTGCCATTTATGGCATCAACACAATCAAGCAATCATAAACAATTAAAATATGATATGTATCTCATCCCTATGTCAATTCAGTTTGGCGACAATATCTCATCCCATACCAATTTCATGAATAAATCAAGCCTAAGGACTCTATCATTTATATTACAATTCATCAACTATATGCTAACTCGATCTCCTGAATTCCAAGTGGAACTCAAAAAAACCAAATCACAGTGTTCTAGGCCAGTTAGCAGCTAGTTGATCAGAAATAACCTGGACAAAACCACCCTGTGACTTCTTGACTGGTCTTGACTAATTCAGACAGAATCTCTGCCTAAAATTTGGCGTGTTGATGTCTAGACAGATTGGAAACGGTTGGCTTGGACGGACTGGTCTTGACAAATCCTATGTGTGACACTCGCAGAGAATCGTCGACTGGACAGAACTGGATTTCAACGACTAGTCGGTGGCGGATTGAATTCCGCTGGTGGCTCGGACTGATTGATGCGTGAGGATTTCAACCACTCTGAATGGGAAACCAACCAGGGAGGCTGAATATTTATAGGGTAAGTGAGGTGATGAGTCAGCCAGAAGTTCGCTTAACATGAGACAACCTTCATGCGATTGGACATATGGACGCCATATGTCATCTGGTCCTGATGCATAGCGACACCTTACTAATCACGTGTGAGAAGGTGGCAGTATGCCCAAAATGTGTCAGTTCCCTTTCCAGGCGATGATTACCGCCCCAGACTGCGCCAACACATGCTTCCTAGTCCTTTTGTTCGGTGTCTACCCTTTTGACATATGTTAGACCCGCGATTGTTGGTAACCGAAATTTTCACTGTCGATTTCTGCAAAATAAGGAAAGTCAAGAAAACCCTAACTGATTACTTGTTACCAAGATATATAATCACCTAGCTTAGTCTTTAGAAATAATAAATCTATTGTGTGCCATTGCTCTCTATGGATTCGATCCCTAAGTACTACACCTGATCTCTCTAGGCAAGAGTATTATTTGTGTGTTAAGATTATGGTTAATTTGATAGTCAATTGTTTAGGATATTCATACCCTGCTAGAACAATAAACACACCCATGTCACTGATCATTATGCGATCAGTGACTGGTTTAGGAACACTGAGCATGGCTAGCCTATCGTTTGTTCTGGATGGCTGGTGAAGACCTGGCCGTCTCTCTTTGTTTCTTAGTCATGTGGGGATGGTTGGTTGAGTGAATAAGGAGCAAGGAGATTCAGTTAAGGACCACCTTGTTCGAGGAAGGCGATCCCATGAACATACCAACGGTAAGCAAATATGGGTTGGGACACTTGACCTTGCCTAATGCCAAATCAACTCAACTCAATAGATATCAAAATACCGTTATACAAAAGGCATGAAAATTTACTCTAGCTGTCCTAACGTCCAGGAGTTGGATGAGTAACCTAATGTTACCCAGTGGTTTGGAAGCCTCTACCCTTAACTTAGTGACTAACCTTAACAACCCAAAATAACGATCAATTAGTCAAAGCAACAATTAAAGGAGACAACCTCACTTGTGTATTCCTTCGTGGAAACCCAAGTGACTCACAATTAACCGTCACAAAGTAATATATATGATTCAAGGACTTTGCCTTGCTAATACAATGGATGTGTTACCCACTTACCACATAAACCAGGCTCGATCTAACTCTCATCTTATCGCTCAAACACCTAGGGACCAAAAAATCATTCTTCTTCCACATAAGGGACACCGGTAATCCCTTCACTATAAATCACAAAGGCGTAGGAGCTCATGTATTCCCACCCTGTCATAGTCCTCAACCAGAATCGCTATGCCCAGTCCTCAATATAAATAACAGCGGGTTGTCAAATCCACGTGTGACACAAGGCCTTGGTGATGAAACCAATCTAAACCGAGCCCACAACTTCTTGGAACACGACCGGCTTAGGGGTACCTTTAAGGAAGCATTGACCTGCATTTAACAAGAACCACCATGAGATTCTCAACTCTATCTCACACACTTGTGGGTTACCTAACACTCAACTAATCTCAAATCATAATAAATACTTGGCATACACACAATCACGACTGACTTACTAGGACTCTAACACATTACAACTCGAATAGTCGGTATGACTCATTTGAGGAAGAACCAATAACATGACCCTCAAGTCACTTTTGGGGTCAAAATAGGTCATGGAAAAATGGATGTCTAAGAGTTACCACATAAACGTTGTCTCTCTTTCGAGTAAGAAAGAAAACAAGAAATAATCACATTCGAACTTCCCATTGCCCTGCCTGTCTCCTCTCGACTAATAGACCAAAGGCGCACAGCCGTAGAAAACAACCGCGTCGCTTCCATGTCTAGTCTCTCGTGCGCGACTAGAAACGCAACGTCTAGTCTTCCATGGGCGACTAGACCCTTGACAAATTCTAGTCTCCCATGGGAACCTAGAAGTACACAACGTCTAGTCACCCATGGGATACTAGACTTTGTCAAGGGTCTACTCTCCCCATAGGGGACTAGACCGTCCGCAAGTTCTAGTCGCCTATGGGGGGACTAGACAAGTACAACGTCTACTCGCCCCATGGCCGACTAGACTCTTCGCAAGGTTTAGTAACCCCATGGGCGACTAGACTCTCTGTAAGGTCTAGTGGCCCTATGGGTGACTAGACTCTCCGCAAGGTCTTGTCACCCATGGGTGACTAGACACATACAACGTCTATTCGCCCATGGGTAACTACACAAGTAAAATGTCTAGTCTCGCAAGGGCGATTTTTATCAAAAAGATTCAAAGGGAACTCCAATCGAAACGAAATAAGAGACAGCTTAGTCAAGATCCAAAAGAGAGAGTGATGAAGAGTATATGGTTTAGGGCGACTAAACGTTGTATGCATCTAGTCTCCTAGGGAGACAAGCCTAATTGAAGGTCTACTCGCCCATCGGTGACTAGACATTGTAAGTGTATAGTCACCCGTGGGCGGCTAGAACTTGCGGAGAGTCTAATCGCCCTTGTGGCGACTAGACCTTGAGGAGAGTCTAGTCCACCATGGGGCGACTAGAACTTCTGGCGAGTCTAGTCGGCCATGGGTCTACTAGATCTTGTACGTGTCTAGTCATCCGTGGGCGACTAAACCTTTCGGAGAGTCTAGTCGGCCATGGGGCGACTATATGTTGTACATGTATAGTTCCCCCTATGTGCAATTAGATTTTGTGGGCGTCTAAGTGCCCATGAGAGACAAGACTTTGTCAAGGGTCTAGTCGCCCATTGGGGACTAGACACTCCACCAATTGTAGTCGACATATGGGGGACTAGACCCTCTGCAAGGTCTAGTCGCCCATGGGGGACTAGACACTCCACCAATTGTAGTCGACATATGTGGGACTAGACCCTCTACAAGGTCTAGTCGTCCATGGGGGGCCTAGACATGTACAACGTCTAGTCGCCCCATGGCCGACTAGACTCTCCTCAAGGTCTAGTCGCCCCATGGGAAACTAGACTCTTCGCAAGGTCTAGTCTCCCCATGGGCGACCAGACTCTCCGCAAGGTCTAGTTGCCCACGGGTGACTAGAAACGTACAACGTCTAGTAGACCCTTGGCCGTCCACACTATCCGCAAGGTCTATTCTCCGCATGGGCGACTAGAATGTCCGCAAGGTCTAGTCGCCCACGGGGTGACTTAACACATACAACGTCTAGTCGCCCAGGGCGACTACTAGACCCTGGATAAAGTCTAGTCGCCCATGGGTGACTAGATGCATACAATTTCTAGTCACCCATGGGAGAATAGACCGTGGGCCACTAGACCATATTCTCTTTATCTCGTTTCGATTGGAGTTTGCGTTAAATTTTTACGATAAAAATCGCAAAGACTTGTTTTCTTGTAAACTATGAGTCAATACTATAAAATGATAACAATTAACTTAAGCACCAACGTTATCTCGGCTATACAATTAGTTTATTGAACCAGCATTGGGTAATCATACGAAGGACGATTTCTCCAGAAGAAAACATAAAATTGTTTAAATCGCAAAACGGACCGAAAGGGTGTAAAACGCGATAAAGGCCCACTCACGATTTAGAAATTAATGAGCCCAATTACAATGACAGTCCACCGGATTTACACAGAAGATAAATGTAAAAGAAGATAATTGTGAAGTTTTGAGATAATTATTGAAATATCGAGAAGATAAGGAAGATTTATGCAGAAGGATAAAATCGTAGCGGGGCACAAAAGGAAAGACGATCGACCTTGGAGACATATATAAGTGAAGCAAGGGAGAGCGATGCAGACATAGAGAAATTAAAAGCAAAAACATAGAACTCAAAAACCATAGGAATGATTCTCAACATGCTTGTTTTTTATGTCTTGGACTCGATTACTAGACGAATTCGCAAAGGCAGTTCAATCTCTTGTTCAAATTCTATAGCTGAACTCAGTTCAGCTTGATCCTTGAAGGGGATACGTAGGTAGCCTTTCATAACGTCCACTCAAAAATCAATCAAAACCTTTTTTTATCTTTTTCGTGTTTCGTTATTGAGCTGTGACTCAACTAGGTTTAAGGTTTTAGGTGGTAGAACTAGAAATCTCGCTTACAGCTCTTGTGGCTGAAGCTGTTACAATCTGTTGTAACAATCTCTATGCACTTATGAGAATTCGAAATAAAGATCAAATTTTAATTAATTCGTTGTGTTATCTTTTCATATTTTCTGCATATATTCGATTAGTTGTCGTTGGCTCTTGCACAGAATCCGGACCTCAAGGAAAGTAGGCTTTTCTTTGCTTTCCTTCGTTAAATAAAATTGATGGTGAAAATTAAATCAAAACGATGTCCGGAAATATGAAAGACAAACTCGCAGCTCGCAATAACGCTGGTAAAACAACTCGAGCAGTGTTGGCACCTATGGCTAACGCTTACGCAAACGCCAAAGTGATCTAGAAAATCAAAATGAGCTCTATTGTTATTTTTGCCACAGGAAGGGCACCAAAACGAGCTTGTGATTTCTCCTCTAAACAGGAAGGGAAATGATAAAATCTATCAAACCCCGTAAAGTTCGTCTCATTATCGAGTTGGAGAAATCTCAACGCGTAAGGGTTTGACCAAAAGAAGTTTTCCAAAAAAAAATCGGAAGAATAAAACTTGTTCTCCCAGAAATCACGGAGAAACCCTAGATTACTCTTGGAAAAAGGAAACACAAAAAATCGGGTAAACAACCCCCACTGTTGTACTTATTCCCAATAATTTTGAAGAAACAAATTTGATCTCTATTGAATCACTCGAAACCTAAAACGGCTGACGAAGATTAAACTACACAAAACGGGTGATCGTATTCCTCACTCCTTAAAACGTCTTATGAAACCTAAGATTACGTAAAAAATAAAGCGTCACTTCTATAGTAACATATTCACTGCATTCTCGATGATTGTCACCTAAGCTTGGTTCAGAAAAACTACTAAAACACCCTTGGATCAATCCTATGGAAAAAAGAAATTTTTCTGAATAAGCTTAGTTGCGTTAATTAAGCCCATTTCAGCTATAGTTTCTGATATAAAACTCGGAAACTAAATTTTAGGAACAGTTGCCAAATGTGAGGTTTCCAAAAAATTGCTCTTGTATAGCCAAACTCTAAAACATCTTTATGGAATGGCATTCATAAAATTAAACTCGATAACATTTTGCGGAATAACCTTTTTAGAATGAAGCTCGACAATATTTTACGGAACGGCTTTGGTAAAATTTAAACTCAATAACATTTTACGGAATAACCTTCATATGATTAAGCACCACAACATTTTAAAAACATCATTCGTAAAGTAAGACAAAACACTATTTTTACGATACAACCTTTGAAAAATCAAACAAATTGTACAGAAATACTTGATGTGGGGTTTTATTTCACTTTCAAACTAACACTATTTCCCACTTTATTCTGTCAAATAAGAGCTTCACTGTAGTACATAGGGATTGAATCCACAGAGACTCTAGGATTGCACAATAGACTTATTCTTTTCGAATTAAAGCTAGTTGAATTATAACAATAACAATAAAAGCGATCTTTGATATTGATTTCGGTGTGAAGATTAATTAAGGAGATTAGACTTAGGGGAAATTCTCATGTAGATTTTAATAATGCAGATTAATAGATTGTTAGGGTTCTATTAAGTATCGTTCTGAATTTAAACCTTAGGGTTTTGGAGATCACTCGCGCATCTCGGCTGAGCGTCAATCGATATAAATACGATGGCGTCGATCGATGCTCATTCTAAACAGTATTGTTTTCATGGTTTAATAGATTCTCTTAACTTCTAATTCAACTCTCGTATGTTACTAGTTATATACATTGTTTAAGATAGATTCCAGGTTATAACCAAGCTCTCGCTTGCGCTATAGAACCCTAATTTTAAAGTTAAGGTGATCAAGTTCAACTTAACATTAAGAGAAAATTAAACAAAGAACCAAGAAGATTACCCTAACAATTCTATTAAATCAGCAATACATTAATACCACTGAATAACCCTAAATCTAACAATGAATTACACAGAAATAGCAATAAAGAACATGATTAAAGTCTGTATAAATTGCATAGAATAAACTGAGTGACGAGATAAGGAGTTTAAGATCTCCTTTATAATGATGATCTGATCTCTCTCTCCACTAGATGTAACAAGGTCTTCCAATTCTCAACTGTAAAAGTTCTTGTTAAACTTAGAAGAGAACTCTATCTTAGGTCCTCCAGGCTTAGGTAAAGACTAAGATAGAAAACCGTAATAAATAATCCAAATTTCGGCCCGGGACTTGTCTTGCAAATGATGGAACTTCTAGGTAAAACTTGTAATTTCTCAAGCCTTCATTAATCTCATAGTCGACTTGGCTGTCGATCGACGCACAGTGTGGAATGTCGATCGATGGTTAACACATAAACTAGATCCAACTCTGAGTTTCTGGCTGAGTATCCTAAATGCTCCAAAATAGCCCAAAAGCTCCAATTGCTTCCAATGAGTACATAGACCTGCAAATATTCTAAAACAGTACCAAATGCATATAATAATCTCTAAAAATCCTCTATATATCATACGTAGAATAGGTAAAATCTATGGAATATCAACTCCCCCAGACTTAACCTTTTGCTTGTCCTCAAGCAAACAAATCTTGTGAAAGAGGTTCTGAAAAGCAGAGAATCACATAATGTCTAAGTATAACTGTCACCCTACTTTGTTGCAACCACATCCTATCAGCTCAATCACAGAGGAACTTTATATACCCTATCCTAGTATAGCTTCCAATTCCATTCTACGAGCAACTTAGCAAATGTTAGTTTGACTCACCCCTTCACTGATTTCATTTCTTTGCATGAAAGAAAAGTGCATGTTTTACCATGGGAGTATCAATTAAAGACACATGGATTCTTACCTCTTCAATTTTGGAGAACTAGGCACAAAGTCTTATCTGATACCTTTCTTCCCTCTTTTCTCTCTTTTCTGAATCTTTTTGGATCTCAAACTTAATGGACAATGATGCTGATACAGTCCATCTTACCATCTCATTTTCAAATATATTTTTTGACAACAAAGTTGTAGGCAAATAGTGGGGTTATCAGTAATGTACATATACCTCGCTTCCAACAATGTGTAATCGTTCCTCCGAATTATAATAATGGGGTCATCGGTAATGTACCTACCCCTCTGCATCTCGGAAGTCATCTCAATATTTTAAGCTTTTAAATAGATGCTGAAGAGAGAGAGAGAGAGAGAGAGAGAGAGAGAGAGAGAGAGAGAGAGAGAGAGATAGAGAGAGAGAGAGAGAGAGAGAGAGAGAGTTGGGAACAAAAGGTGCAATGATTTGTACCTACACACTTGCAGAAAGAATCCGATCCAGTGTATGCCAATCCCCAAATCAAGCAAATAATGCCAGGATTAGTGTTGAAAACCAGCTTCGGTTCCTTCAAAATTTCGGAGAAAGTGTGATATTGTGGCAAGATGATTCACTTTGGTATTTCTATTAATCTATGCAAACAACCTTCTAAGAGTGGTGCTAAAGTGTGGTTAGTCAATTATAAGTCTTGATCATTGTCCCCTTCTTCACTCAATAAAAACTCTTTGAAAAACTTTTAGAAAAACTTATATAATTATAGTAATAAAACTCAAAAACAAATAATAACATTAGCCAAACTCTCCCAGACTTATACTACACTGTCTCCCGGTGGCGATCTCACTCTGGTCCTTGGCCGGCTGCAACACTGGCACCGAGACATCGTCTCCACCCTGCCCATATCGCTCGAAGTGCGTCCACTACGACTCGCTAAAAGACCATGGTCGTGAAAGGGGATATTTGGGAGCTGAGGGAAAGTTGGGAGAGATGGAGGTGTCTGTTCTGGATCGTCTGTTGCTACTTCTGCTGTCGGATGGGCTGGTCTGAGGCCTCCTCTGTGGCGTACTCTGAGATGTTCTGTGTGGAGGTGCTACTCAGCTGGTCGTAAAGCGAGGCGCTCGGGATTATCATCAAAGTCTCTCATCTCTCGCGCTGGAATCTCTATCATCCTAGGCCCCTCGTCATCCACAAAAGACCAATAGCGTCCTCCTTCAGCCACGGATTCCTTGTCAAGTGACCCCTCTTCCATGTACCGCAA
This sequence comes from Moricandia arvensis, assembly GCA_905132765.1. Lineage (NCBI taxonomy): Eukaryota > Viridiplantae > Streptophyta > Magnoliopsida > Brassicales > Brassicaceae > Moricandia > Moricandia arvensis. The sequence goes on from CAJHQP010001004.1 coordinate 121,827, forward strand.
CTCCCTCTCTACTGAGGCTCCCTCGAAGTTGATGCAAAGAAAACTGAATAGAGGCATCAAGTGGCTCCAGATCGTCTCCTTCTTCGATACAAGAACCCTTGAAGGGTTTATCCTTAAGGGTCACCATGTGCTCAGAAAAATAGCCCCCAATATCACCCGCTGTTCGCTCACTGGTGAGGAGAAGACCTCATCGTCGAGCCCGAACCAAGTCCCTGACGGAGTAGTACAACAGTGTGAGCTTCTGAACCGTAACCTTGTTGGATTCCATCTTGCAAAACAGAGTGTTGGCAAGGACCTTCAGCAAGTAGCGCATGGTGGGGTGACGAACATCCATCTGAGGAGCCGAACCGGAGTTGAACTGGCCTCTCGCGATGAGGCCCCAGAAAGTAGGCGTTCCAGGGAAAGGACCGATTGTATAGGAGAGAGTACCAATGTCGAACCCATATATCTCACAGAGCTATGGAATGGTAATCCATTACCAGATGCCTCTGACGAGAAAATTCAAGGTAGCCTCATTCGCTACATTTACCCGAGGGCTCTTGTAGAGAACATGAGCCATAGCGATGCACTGTCGGACTAGGTCGGGATAGAGATGATATTGCTTAGCAGCCATGGTGCCCAGTCCTAGCTCCTGCACCATCTGCCTAAAGTCTGTGTAGACCCCCAACTTCTTCAAAATGTGTTTGTCGACAAACTTGGTGGGCTCGATAGAAACGCTTTGCCAAGAGTTGTTGTAGAGTCTGTCAAAATTGTCCCACTCCTTGCACACGGGACGATGGGTGCATTCCCTCGATGCTACAGCCTTTCGGGGGTTGGGGTAGTCCTCGAATGTCAATCCCTGTTGATTCAATGCAAACGATATCAAATTAACCCTACGAACTACTATTGCCTAGAGATGTCAAATTGTAGTATTTAGGGATTGAATCAACAGGGAGCATGGGCACACAATAAACTCAATACAGTCGCGATTAAGCTAGGAAAATAGATTAATAAGCAATAAATAAACTATAGCAGATAATTGATTAATTGGTAAGTAAACAATAATAATAAATAGCTAGATCTAGGTTTTCAGGCAAGTGGATTATAGAGGATAGAAGCTAAGGGTATTAAGCATAGAAATCGATATCTAATGTAAGAGACGACCAGCTCTCGCTGTGAGTCTAATCTATTGACTAAGTCCGATGCCTTAGCTCTCGCTTGTTGAAACGGAATGACTATCGATCGATGGCAATGATACTGCATCGATCGATTGTCTCTTGAGTCAAGCTTCATGACCTAGTTCGACAAGTTCACTAAATGAACTAAATCAAATCTTGTTTGTTTCTAGTAACCTAGCTCAACATGATAAATTCTGGTAGTAGATCATGCTCCTGCTTGCGCCTAACTATCCTATGATAAGGGTTCTAGTTAGTTACTCTAGAACACAAGCAATAAACACTATTCTATTGATAGATATAATAATCACCCTAAAATTCTATTGCTTAGCTAATTAATCAACACCATTAATAAACCCTAAACCTAACAAGAGATCTACTCATACATGATCTTTGTCATAGAAATCATAGATGAAGAGAATAATATAATATAAAACAAAAGGAGTTCCAGGATGACTCTGAAGGAGTTCCTCCCTCCTCTCGTAACCCTAGAACAATGAATAAAAGAAAGCTTGCTTAGCATAGTCGTCAACAACGGCTTAGAAAACATATAAATAGGGTTTTAGGTCGTTCGTGGGTATTTTGGTAATTTGTGATGGATTTTGGGCTTAGGTTGGTCATAAAACAAGTCGGGCCTGTCTTCTGGGATCACCTTTGATCGAAACCAAGCTGTCCCGTCGTTCGACACTAATTCATCGTCTCGACAGCTTTCTTTCTCGAAGCATACAGACCACTCTCTAGTAAAATGTGCATAACTTTGGTTGTATGATCCTGATTGACCTCAAACCGGTGGCATTGGAAAACTAACTCAAAGCTAAATCTTATTTACAAAGCTCAGATCAATCTCACAGTGGTAAAGTCTCCATCCATTGGTAAACATCTGACGCATCTTCGCATTTCTTCATCTCTAAAAGCTTTAGAATCACCAAAGTTCTCCAGAACGTACCTGAACCTGAAAATACTCTAAATCATATTCCAAAAACATATAATATAATCTAAATATGGCTGATATCATGGCACTTAACCTTTTGCTTGTCCTCAAGCAAACAAAGCCTATTAAAGAGGTTTTGAAAAGCGGAGACTCTCATAATGTCTAAGTATAACTATCACCCCTACTTTGTTGCAACCACATCCTATCAAGTCAATCACAGAGAAACTTATATACCTTATCCTAGTATAACAACCAAATTAATTCCACCAACAACTCAACAAATACTAGTCTGACTCACCCCTCCACTGATTTTATTTCTTTGCATAAAATAAATGTGTATGCTTTACCTTGGGAGTATCGATCAAAGGACACATGGATTCTTACCCCTGCAAGTATCTGAGTATATAGGTAGTCTTCTCTGATCCCTTTCCTCTCTCTCTTCTCACTTCTCTCATTCAATGTCTCCCTTCTTTTGAGGGTATCATTTTAATTTTTTAATTGACTGAGATATTTGGATAAGCTTTCATGAATCAAACCCAAATGTTTTTTTTCCACCAGATCACGTTCACTTCTTTTTGACCTTTATCTCTATCTAGAATCATATGAATCAACCTTTAAAGGTTGTAGCCACCATATTCTGTTCGACTCCTTTTTTTTAATATGAAGGGGAGAGAGAGGGGAATCAAAAACACACAGACTTTAACTTCCAGACTTGCCGAAGGAATCCGATCCAATGTATACCAAGTCCCAAATCAAGCTGATAATGTCAGGATTAATGTTGGAAATCAGCTAGAGTTCCTTCACACTTTCTAAGCAAATGTGATATAGTGGTAAGATGATCCACTTTGGTATCTCTACCAATCTCCGCAAACAACCTTCTAAGAATGGTAGATCTTGATCATTGTCCCCTTCTTGACTCAATAAAACTTTTTGAAAAACACACACACAGACACATACATACATATATATATAGTAAATAAGACTCAAAACAAATCAAATAGCATCAGCGAACCTCCCCCAGGCTTAAATTACATTGTCCCTAATGTAATCCGTCTCGTATTGGTTAGGAAAATACAAATCATAAGTAAATATCTTAAGAGAGAAACTCGATACCAGACTCTGTAAAAGAGTATCGATCGATGTCACATTGTTGATGTCGACCGATGGTCATGTTCCATGGTCGATCGATGTGGGTTCTTCAAAATCGATTGGTGATACACCTGTAAGTTTATACACCTTTTTTTTTAAATAAGTAGAAATAAAACTCAAAATAGAACACAATATCAGTAAACCTCCCACAGACTTAAACAACACTATCACCAGTGTTATACAGTCTGAGATTGGTGAAGAAAATAAATCATAAGGATGAAATTTAACAAGGAAAAATAATACACATGCTTGCTGATGGTGACCATCGATCGACACATTTAAGTGGCGATCGATCGATACTAGAGTTACTCCATCGATTAACAGTGATCAAGTGTCGGTCGATGCTCTGTGAAAACTATCTTACACGTTTTTTTTTTGTTTTGAAAACCTGGAATAATAAAATAACATCCGAAATTAGACTAATATAATCAAAAACTAATAAAAATTTACTAAACAGTGGGTTTCCTCCCACTCAGCGCTTGTTTAAAGTCTTTAGCTTGACGTTTTGGTGTTTTAATTCAGTTCTGATAAGATTGGGGACTTGCTCCAAAACAATTCCCAGTGTCCAATGTCATCATCTTCATCACATTTTTTTGTGAAAGCCTCCATAGACTCTTCTCCTTTGTCTATCATCAACAATAAGGAGTGCTCGAAGCATTGTGATATAGCCTATTTTTTACCAGTTTCAGGCCATGTTATAGGCTATATTGAGGGTCTATTATGTGTTTCTAGGCTATATTTTAAGGTCTTTACAGGTCCAGGTACAGTTAGGAGATATATGGAGATACTTGAAGCTTTTGGAGCTTTTGGAGCATTTAGAGGAAAATAATCCGTAGATGATCATTGGGAGAGTTGAAGTACAAGACTATCGTCGATCGACGGCACTACCTTGGCGTCGACATACGTTACATGACCAAGAACGATCGATGCTTCACATCTGACATCGATCGATGACCAATTTGGAGACAGCCGATTTCAAGCCCAAGTTAGAGACAAGACACAAGATTACCCCTGGACGAGTTTTGACCTAGATTTTAGGGTTTTATATTTATACCTTATGTATTGCACCAGAAAAAGGTGTGCGGGGGTGCCAGTGTGCAAGGGTGCCAGGGTGGTGGCATATTGTGTGCACCAACACTCCATTATAGTTTTAGGATTCATTTAGGGAGAAAATTCATAACTCCTTAGGGAGATTTGTATTCGAACCCCAGTATTTTATCTATGCATTATATTCAGATTATTATTCTTACCTTAATTATGTCTGAGTAGTTACCAATTAGATTTAGGGTTGAACGATAGCAATCATGGATTAGCCCAAAAGTAGGATTGCTAGGTTAAGTTAATATCCATCAGTTGAGTTGTACTTAATGCTTGCATTCTAGAGTAGCTAACTAGGATCTCGATAGTAGGACATGAAAGACTATGAGAGTAGGTTCCGTGACAGAATAGGCTCCATTGAACTAGGTTGTTAGGCACATGCGAGTTCTGGTTAATTAGCTTGGTGAACATATCAAATCTCGTTCACATTCCTTCTGATTTCACCGTCGATCGACATCAGGCCTTAGCCGTCGATCGATGGTCCTTCCTTTTGCTCGCATATGAGAGTTGGAGTTAAAAGGGTCAGAACAGTTAATATTTGAGTTCTAGAATATTTACATATCTGTGCATTTTATTCCATATAATTCATAAAGATTGAAACCCTATATCTAACATATTTACATTTACATCTAGTTAGATTATTAGCATATTTACATATATAAATTACTAGCATATTTCCATAATGCATCTACATATTCTAATAAGGAATATTTCCTTAAACCGATTACTTGTTACCAATATATATATAATCACCTAGCTTAGTCTTTTGAAATAAGAAATCTATTGTGTGCCATTGGTCGCTGTGGCTTCGATCCCTAAGTACTACACCTGATCTCTCTTGGCAATAGTATTGTTTTTTTGTGTTAGGATTAAGGGTTAATTTGATAGTTAATTGTTTAGGATATTTATACCCTTTGCCGGGGAACATTGATCGCCAATAGATTTAATTTCTAGGAATTTAATCTAGGTTTGTTGTTACTGATTCTTCTTTTTTCTTTGTTTTTACGGTGCATGCAAAAGAGTACCAGGAGCAACAAAGGACAAGAATTACTATTCTCATACCCATATCAACTCGAGCGTACGATCCACAAAGAAACAGGACAAGCATCGATCGACGGCACCTACTCAGCGTCGACAGACACTTCTTTACGGAGAACATCGACTGACATCAGAACTCTAGCATCGACCAACATTGATCACTTAGTATCGATCGACATCATCTCACCCGCATATGGTTGCGCCTATAATAGTGGTTCTGAATGAGAATGGAGACTTGCATGACCTCAACAGTCATCGGCGTAATGCAGCAGTTCAAAATATAAACGATCAGGGGGCTGTAATCCCTGATACATAAGAAGAAGAAGACGCTGCCAATTGCTCAACCTGAAGCTAAAACCCAAACTGCCAGAAGCATGGAGATTTCAAGGCCAATCAGAAGAAAATGGGTCGAATTTATGTTTGAAAAGAACTGGGGGACAGCAGAAGATGATTGTGGATTTCAGTGAGAAGTTAGATTTCCTGTACCTCAACCTAAACTCAAAGATCGAAGATCTCAACACCCGTGTGAAATGCAAACAAGTGAGACCATTAAGAGGCATGAGAGATTTCTTAAGGAGAAGATCGAACCAGGACAAAAACGCCACGTCAATGCATTGATTGATGATGATTTCTGGCAGGAAGTCAAGAGAGAGAAGCCCCAAAGCTGCGATCTTTGTGTGGAAAATTCCATATCACTCGACACTTTTTCATTCACATCGATCGACACCAACCAGAGAGAATCGATCGATGGTGAAACCTACAGAATTAGTGGCTTCGTGTGAATTAACTAACATTGATCAACATCGTTCGCGTGACTTCGATCGATAGTGTGATAGAAGAATCGATCGACAATACACACTGGGCATCGATCGACATGAGCGAAACCCGGTCGGCTACCAAACCTTGATGCAAGTTTGATTATACGTCCGACCGTGACTGTCTCAGAACAGAATACATACACATCTGAAGCTATGGATACTGATAGAAAAGATGAGGGACACTCAAAGAGGAGGCAAAATATCCCAAAACATCAACGCAGAGAAGCCAATGAAAGGAGATAGATAGCTTTGCTAAAAGAATTTTTTAAATTCCTCTAGATATTTCTTTTGATGAAGCTTATTATACTCAAAGATTTTGGATGTCTTTCAGGGAAACAAGGGAGACAGATGATTACATAGAGATAACGTTCAATCACCTCAGAGAGAAGATGAGGCAGAGGACCTTTCTAAAGAAGAAAGGTGATCCTGGAAAATTCGTGTTTCCATGCTTCATCAAAGGAAACAAATATCCCAATGCCCTTTGTGACACTAGATCTTCAATGAGCATTATGCCAAAATCTATTGTATAGGAGCTGGGACATGAAAATGGAACCCTCCAATGATTCTTTTACATTTCTAGACTGCTCTAGAGTGAACTAAGGAGGGATGGTAAAATATGTTCCAGTGCAGATCAACAATACCTTAGTTCCAACAGACTTTCATGTGATGGACATCAGGATAGATTGGAACTCTTCTCTACTACTTGGGAGAGCATTCACGGATACTGTGGGAGCGATATGCGATATGAAGTTAAACAGGTTGTATCTATCTCTAATTGATCAAAATATTTTTTATGAACCTGTCAAGGATAAGAACAAGGCTACCCTGATCGAATTGTGCAATGATGTAGAGCTTGTGGCCACATGCTTCTGCTATTACGAGTTCGAGGAGGAATTGGAAGAAGGAGCATCGATCGACACCCCAACCAACACATCGATCGACGGCCTTACAGATCGACACCCACTGTAATGACCCTCGCGAGTGGATATAATTTTGGTCGAGAAAATTTTGAAAAGTAAGATTCAAGTCTAATCGATCATAATTAAAAAAAACCGAACCGATGAATTGATGGCTCGACGGGATTATCTTGGGTCGAAAGGACTTCCCTTGATAGTTCTGGTAGAGTATTAATTATGTTGGTCGTATTTTATTTAAGCTAGATGATTTTGGTTGAAGCAGGACAAGAATCAAAGGTCGAGAAAATTTTAGTCGAAATCTGTCCGAAAATTACTAACCAGCTTCTTAAAATTCCTTATAAATCATCCATGGTCCTTTAGTACCTTGTCTGCCTACTTCCTCAGCACAAGTCACACGAAAATCACAAGCTGCCTGATTGCTTGCTTGCTGGACAGATCATGTGAGAAGCACATGATTTATAAACCTTTCTTAAAAGGAAGGAAATGGAAGCTGCTGGTGGCTGGGTGTGGTGAAGCAGGACGCCAGCTGTCCTTGCTCACTTCTTCTTTGTGTTAAGCTGAGACACTCATCTTGGAACACTCCTCAGCTATATTACCACTTCAGTGAGCTGCTTGCACGTTTTTGTTGCTGAAAGAAAGAGAGAATATCAGTGAAAAACATCAGAGAGAAAGAAGTAAAAATCAAGAGAAAGATCAAGAAGAAACCTGAATGAAATTCATCCACCAGTTGGCTCAGTTTGTTTTCTTGAGAAGGATCAGAAGGTAAGGGAGTTTGAGTAAACCCTAGACCTAGTTCAGCTTCTGTTATGAACCAAACCCTCATCTCTCTTTGTGATCCAGTATAGCCGTGTGTAAAGCTTGGAGAGGAGATCCGTTTAAGACCATATAACCGTGGTGATATAGGGTAACTACCTGCCTTAGCCATGTTCTGAGCAATTCCATTTGTTGTTAAGCTAAGGTCATGGTCGAATCACTTGTTTAAGATGGTGTACTGATCAGTTTTAGTTTAGTTTCGGTTGGAATCAATCTTTTGAAATCTGCTAGCTAAACTCTTTATGGCTGAGTGAAGTTAAAACGAGATGAACTAACCTTGTCCTGAATCAACCTTTTCTGAACCAAAATGATATGATATAGGAGTAGTAGAACCGAGCTTTAACTTAACTCATTTAAGTAGTTAGAGTGAACCAAACTGCCAGAATATTATTGTTATGGACCGAACATATTTGATCTTGTCTAGTAGTGGTCTGAGCCAAGCTGTTTATTGTCTGAACCTATCACGTACTGATATAGTATGAGTTAGTATAAACTTCTAAGTTATGTCCTGAACCGAGCTGATTAGATCTAAGTCAAACTCCTTCTTCATAACCGAATTGTTTGGATGGATGATCATGTTTCCGAACTGCTTATTTCAGGTCCGTCCAGCTTAGTACAAGAACATTTCAAGACTTGTCCGAATCAGTTTCAAGACCAATCTCTAGGTGTGTCTAGGGTTATGTGCTATTAGATCACATATATGTGTGTGATTGAATGGAATCGAACTATATCAGTTATGTATTAAAGTCTCTTAATCCTTTGAAAATGTGTGTTGTTTACTTAATGTAAACACTTTAACACTTAAAGAAATATTTGAAAGTACACATTGAGGTTAAGCCACTTATTAGTACTTGTTCTCAATTACTAATTATAAGTATAAATAATGCATGGATTAATTATGAAATAATTATGGAATTAAGTATTAAGTGAAAACTCATTATTAAATCACTATCCCTAAATTCATGCATTACCGTGACTTGGTCCTACGAAGGGAACAAGGTCATGAAGACACGCTGATGGGGTAGCACCCAGGAGGCCGTGTACTGCATGACGATGCAGTCCCGAATGTTCATTAAGACGTTCTAGGATGATGTAATGCTAACTCAATACTCTCGGTTAGCCTTTGTGGTCTGTCGGTTTTAGTATATATATTGTAATTATAACTGAAGTGAGGAAGGGCGGGTAACAAGGAAGTGATAAATAAAATGAGATTCACATTGACGAATAATATATTAAAGTATAAATTAAGTACTTGTATGTTCATGTTCACGCTTTGATGATTGTTTGCTTGTACTATTGATTGTGTAGTGATCTATATGCACTGGGTAAACTAGTTACTCATGACCCATTGTTGTGTGTGCAGGTAACCACTAGTTGGGAGACCTCTTCTTTTGGACGGAAGGGATGGCCAACCAGCGGTAGTATTTTGTTAACCTTGCAACGTATCTTTTGTTGTATATTTACTTAAAACGTTGTTGGGCGTTAGGCCGTAGGGTTGAAACTATAACACTTTGTAAGATGTTTAAAAGTAAATAAATAAGTTATAAAAGATGTTTATAAATCACGAGTACTGATATGATATTAGTCCTTGTCCGAGCGCGCACTAACTATCGTATACTAGGTCGGCTTGAAAAGCCTTGGTCGATATCCGGTAGGAGCGTTGGTGTTCTCAAATTGCTAGTCCAAGGTGATCGGAATTTTTCGGTGAACCTCGGGTCGGCTTTCAGTGAATATCGACCGTGTCATTTCCGTTCATCTACGATCCGGGGTGTCACACCCACCCTATCGAATCGATCGAAACTCGAACATCCAAACAAGTCAACACCTACAATGGAGATTTCGATTACAACAAAGCCTACCTCGAGTAAGACGAAAACTACAAAGACAAAGAAATAATTGAATACCAAGGGATTTCTATGGAAGAGGCTGGTGTTTTTCATATTTCTCATCAACCTAGGAAATTGACTTCGATCCGACGGTAACCTTAAACCATCGATCAAAACTGGGAATGAAGCAGAAACTGAACGAGATTCAACTGCAGAACGCGAAAGGGAATATGGTTATCTACAACCAGATGAGTTCGTTATTATGAGAGATCCAGATGGTAATGCAAGAGCTATGAATGGCAGAATTCTACATGTCACAAAGGAAAATGTGGCAGATATACTTACAATGGCTAATGGAGCTGGAAAACTTTTTGTCCACCAGTCTGATTATCGAGCATCGATCGAAGGTCCACATACGCCATCGGTCGACACCAATCTGTCTTACCAAGGATACGTTAGAGCGTACGAAGAATACGATGCAGATTACAGAGAGGAAGAACTGATCGAGTCTCGCAGCCTTGCACTGGAAGAAGAAGATGGCTGGGTAATGAACGCGAGAGTGGGCACTAGAGCATCAACCGTCGGCATATCATGGAAATCGAACGACATCAAACGAAAACCAGAACATTTACTTGGAGCAGAAGATAAAGATGATGGTTATCTCATACCAGATTAGTTTGGACTTTCAGAGATACAGAAGGACATGCACGAGATTTTTATGGGAGAATTATAAATCTACCTAAAGAGGATGTAGAAGACGCCCTTGTTATAACTAAACGATCAGGGAATTTATTTGGACAACAGCAACAGCCATCGATCGACGCACAGGTACCGGCATCGATCGACAACAAGGAGCAGAAGCACGATCTGATCCAAACTTTACCATCGATCAAAAACAAGAAGAATGCCATAGGTCGATACCACCATTCCAGGAGTCCATGAGTTTTGTAAATCTAACCCCTTTAGTTCAGAAACTCAAGGACCGATCAGTTGGATAAATGCCCTACTGATAGACGGTCACATAGATTATGGAACGAGAGCTTTTGATGCTGATGGAAGAAGAAATTTCTTTGGGGAAAAGACAGATGAGTATGGCATCTACAGAGATGAGAATGGTAATACAACAAGCTCTAGATGGAAGAATTGTGAATGTGCAAGACGAAGATATTAAGAAAGTTCTAGAGAGAGCTACTCTGTTTGAGTACAGCTACATATGTTTACCTGAGCATGCCAGCAAAGATCGGTATGTCTAGGAAGAAACCAAAGACACAGCAGAGCAGAGATTGACGATATTGTGAATTAGATCTACAAATCTCAAGGGATGTCATTAGATGATTTCTACATGAGGCTTGATGATGTCTACTATCCTATAGAAAAATGCCTCACCGGTTTGACTTCACGCATGGATGAGATGAAGCAAGATTTGAATAATGTTCAAAGACAACATGCGAGTAGACCAGATAGAGTGACATCAATCGATGGTAGCATCATGTCATAGATGGATACTGATTTCGAGAGACAGAAGTGCGTAGCAGAAAAAAAATTAGAAGACAAGTTCAATGAGATTGTTTTCTCAAGCATGATGAAAGAAGATATTTCTCATAAATTGGAGGATATATCAGAAACTATAGCTACCAGACTTAGAATGCTACAGCGCAGTATTGAGAATCTACAAAGGAGAATGCATTCAGTGGTGGTTACTAAGGAGATCATAAAGAATGAGAAAGCTAGAGGAGATGAGGCAACAAGAAGCTTCGTTGGTGCATGGTTCAGAAAAGCAAAGAAGATGTAGACACTTGTTTTCCAACTGTTGGTCCACCTTCATTCTAGTCAGAAAGTTCAAAACATCGAGCTTAAGACTATAATCAAGCGCTGAATGGGAGGAAATCCACTGTTTAGTAAGTTTTTACTTAGTTTTTACTTATACTACTATTTATTCTGAGTTTCCTTTGTTTTTACAGAGTTTTTAAGTCCACCCATCGGATCGACACCATAGAGGCACCATCAGTCAACAATGGATCGCGAGCATCGATCGAGCACACCTGCCTACCATCGATCGACGCCCTCTTACAGAGGAGGTATCAAGTTTTACAATTAAACTATTTACTTATGATTTGTTTTTTTCCTAACCAAACGAGACGGATTACACTAGGGACAATGTAATCTAAGTCTGGGGTAGGTTGCTAATTTTATTTATTTGCTTTTGAGTTTTCTTTCTATAACAATATAAGTTTTTCCAAAGTTTTATTGAGTCAAGAAGGGGACTATGATCAACATTTTATTATTGACTAACCACACTTTAGCACCATTCTTGGAAGATTATTAGAGATACCAAAGTGGATCATCATGCCATTATATCACACTTGCTTAGAAAGTTTGAACGAACCAAAGCTAATTTCCAACACTAATCTTGACATTATTTGCTTGCTTTGGGATTTGGTATAGCACTGGATTGGATTCCTTCTGCAAGTCTGGAATGTAAAATTATGTGTGCTTCTGATTCCCCTCTCCCTCCCTTTGGATTAAAAAAGGCGTCGAACAGGATTTGGTGGTTGCAACCATTAAAGCTTGATTCATATGATCCTAGAAAGAGATAAAGGGTCAAAAAGAAGTGAACAGGATCTGGAGGCAAAAACCATTAGGGCTTGATTCATGGAAGCCTATCCAAATATCTTAGTCAATTAAAAAACAAAAATGATACCCTCACAAGAAGGAAGACATTCACAGAGAAGAAGTGAGAAGAGAGAGAGAGTAAAGGAATCATAGAAGACTACTTGTGTGTTCAGATACTTGCAGAGGTAAGAGGTCCATATATCATTTGATCGGTACTCCCAAGGTAAAGGCTTGCACTTTTATTTTATGCGAAGAAATGAAATCAATAGAGGGGTGATTCAGACTAGTATTCGATAAGTTCTGGTAGAATGGATTTGGTTTCTATACTAGGATAAGGGTATATAAAGTTTCTCTGTGATTGACTTGAAGGATGTAGCTGCAATAGATCGATCGATGTTACAACACCAAGATCGATCGATGTTGCAGCCCTTTCCATCAATCGATAACCAACATCCAATCTCAAGCCCAAGTAGAGACAAATGACGAAGAGTACAGCTAGAGAAGTTCTGTGACACTAATGGATTTTTGTGTTTTTCATATATGTTTTATATGTATCCACACAAAAATAGGGTGGGAGAATAGAGAGAAGAGCAGAGAGATTTTAGTTTTCTACCTTTAGTGGTTGATAAGGTTCTAGTGGAGCCAAGATTCTATATACTCCTTAGGGAGATTTGTATTGGATACCTCAATATTTTCAACTCTATGTGATTGACTTCACATTGCTTTTGCGTGTTTAGGTACTATATTATGTCTAGAGTAGGTTATTATACGTTAGATGTATGAGGAGTTAATGTCACAATTAAGGAAGATGAGTAATTAGCATGGAGTTTTCAATGACGCAAAAGTAGATTGCTAGGTTAGCTATATCCATCTAGATAGAAGTAATATTTTAGACGAGTTGTAATAGCGTATAATGCTGCCTCTACGGAGTAGACTATACGATGTATCTCGAGTGGACATATAAGTGACAATAGTAGGACGACTCTACGAGAGTAGGGTAAATCTATTCGATAGACCGATAGACTCCTATTTGGACTAACTGGTACGGTGTTACGTATGGCGCATGACAGTTGCGTAGAGCTGACGCTGTCTATTAGCATATTGCGCTGATATTATCGAGATCAGATCTTGGATTCAGCCAAACGTGACTCTTCTGATGCCTTACGACACATCGTCAGGCGATCGTAGCGATGTTAGGCCGGTCAGCCGTCGAGTCAATGATCTTTGTCCTTGTTGCTTTGCATACTGAGAGAGTAGTGTATCAAAAAGGGTCAGAATACGTTAATATTTGAGTTTCTATGAATAGTACATGCATCGCGTCGCACTCGTACTTATTCGCCTATTAATACATGAGCTTGAACCTAGATCTAGACACACTATTTGACATTTAAGCATCTGCTTAGTATGTTACGCATCCGTAGGTGCGATATGGAGTGGTCCGCAGACGCGGAGGTTAGGCGTTGTCACATTAGCTATGCAAATTTCAGTATTGCAGTCTACAACTGCGCTACATAAGAGTAAGTAGGGTGGTTGTGTCGACTATAACCAAATCTCCGTGGTGGCTCTCTCCACTTACATAGGTCTGAATATCTGATAAAGACATCGATAGCGTGTCGAGCTTAGTCGTTGAGAAATAAATGAAAAATATGGTTGTGTGCCATTGTTCTCTTTTGTGGATTCGATGTCCCTAAGTACTACACGTGCTCTGTCGAGTCTATGGGCTAAGAAGTATTATTTTGTGTGTTATTACTGTATTACAAAGCGTTAGTGGGGATGAGTATGTGTATATTATGTTGGGGAGCTAGTTTATGACGCACTGCTGCTGAGATGACAAGTATAACGACAGATACCGCGACGTCGCACTGCAAGCAGTCTGTGGCATGAAGACGACTTGCTGCAGCTGACAACACTCGTATGAACTTTTCTGCAGGCACGGCGGCGGATGATGCTACGTAAGTGTAGAAGATCATGATTAAGCTTTACGGGCGCGCTTGTCCTTTTCCTCTTCTTCAAATTCCCTCTTCTCCTTTCCCCCAGCGATCTTGGTATGATTCGTGTGGTGCCCATCAAAACTTATTTTGACGAATCACTTCAAACTCATTCTGCTCTACTCTGTGCATGTCGATCGATGTTCCAGATGGTGGTGTCTATAGACCACAATGATCGGTGTCCGATTGGTGTTGCGCGAGTGTTCTTGTCTTACGTCGGACCGTCAAACTTCAATACTCTATGAGAGAGCAGCTGTACGTTGAGATCATCACATACCTCAAACTAGAGATCCATTTGCACACTTCCAGTGTTGTGGAATGGGAAATTCACACTCCTCAAAAACAGGCAATGAGCAAACGCAAAACTTCATAGGGGTCATGTATCATCTTTGGCTCTTTTGTGAAACCAGCATCTTGCTTCTGTGCATACTCGCGTGGTCATGAGATGTGTCAGAGACAGCAAGGTGTGAAGTCTCAGCCTGTGTGCATGCTCTCGCACGCGTCATTGGTTCCAGCTCACTGATGTACCTGGTGTCGGTCCAATAATAAGTGTCGATCGATATCAGCCTTTGTGTGAGTGTCGATCGGATGCAGTCGCGGTGGGTGCAGATCGATGCAGCGTCGGGTGATACAGGATCGAACTGCTTAGTTTTGTGATCAATTTTCCAGATCTATTCTCGATCAGCGTGTTCTGATCACCATCAAGCTTCTGCTGGCCGAGTTCTGATGCATACCTTCAACCATTCTTCTAAGCTCCATCACGTAACTTTCCTACTCGAATCCAAATCCCCAAATTTATGTTGTCTATCCTTTGGCTCCAAGAGAGATCTCGCCAGTGGTATCGGTGTCTGTCTACATCGTGGAGCATGACTGAACAACTGATGACAGGTCGGTTCTCTCAAGTTTCGCTGTCTTCAATGTCATGAAAAAATAACATCTATCGTTCATGGATGTATCAGCTAGTGTCGATCGAGTAACCTTGGTTAGCTGTCGATCGAGTAACCTGGTTCGTGTCGACGTCGATAACTCTTGGTTAGTGTCCAACGATGCTGAGACGGTCTGAGGGTTCGATCGATGCCGTTGAGGAAGTCTATAGTGCGATCGATGCTGTGATGGTGCTCAGTTGTCGATTGATCGATGTCATACCGTAATGTTGTTCGACACCGGGACAAATGTCACTACAACATATGGCGTTCTTTCTGCTCTGGAATGTTCTGCCG